>VZRW01009238.1:306339-364717 GCA_013398125.1 Aegotheles bennettii
TGGCTGCCCGGTTGTGACACGGCGGCCCCCGGGCTCGGGCGAGCGCATCCCAGGGGGAGCCTCCGCGATCAGCGGCTCCGCGGGTGGAGCGGGACCGCCCGGCTCCCTGCACCTCGCCCGGGAGCGCTGCTCCACGCGCTGTCCCGCAGCACCGCGACCCCGAGCCCTCCCTGATGCCGAACTCCCCCCGCCGGGAGCACGGGGGGTCTGGCGTGTCAACCAGCGTGTCTTTGCTTCCCCAGAGCCGAGCCACGGCCGCAGCCCGTTACCGACATGCAGTACTCCCACCACTGCGAGCACCTCCTGGAGAGGCTGAACAAGCAGCGAGAAGCCGGCTTCCTCTGCGACTGCACCGTGGTGATCGGCGAGTTCCAGTTCAAGGCACACAGGAACGTGCTGGCCTCCTTCAGCGAGTACTTCGGGGCCTTCTACAGGGACACATCTGACAGCAACGTGGTCTTGGATCAGACACAAGTGAAAGCCGATGGATTCCAGAAACTCCTGGAGTTTATCTACACGGGAAACTTAAACCTGGACAGGTAATCAAAGGGGGAAGGAAATCAGGAGATAAACTCTGTGTTAGTACCAGGTCTGCTGTTCTTTGTAGTAAGCTCTGGAGGAACAGGCAGTGGTGGGTATGATACGTACCAACAAGTTGAAAACCATCTGCTTGGTGTGAGTGCCAGGACAGGGGTGTGTGTGATACCTCCCTGACTGATGGTTTTACTCTCCAAGTCTTTCTCTCCGGATTAGAAGTGAATGACAATCTGATGGCATTACCAGGAGAGGGGAGGATGAGTGTGTCCATTCTGAAGTTGTATTCTAGAAGTCCATTTTTGCAGAAAACACACAGAAACTGTACATACAGTAGAGACTGAAGCCTGAGGAGTGTGTGAGGATAGGCATGATTGGGGAAAAAACCCCAGGTTTGTTAGAATTTGCATGATCTGTCAGTTAGAATCTGGTATTACAGTGTCCAAAAGGAGTCACAGAAAAAGTGTTTCCCCCCCTTACTGCGTTGATTTTGTGCCCCTTGTGTTGCTTCACGTGCAGTGAGGATTCTTTGCCGTGCCCCTCTCTCAGGGAAGGGAGAGGTTATCCAGTGGGAAGGAAGCTGTGACTGCTCAGAAGTGTGCAGCCAGGATTTTGACTCCTTTCTCAGTGTCTGGTGTCAAATGCATTTTAAAAAAGCTTTGTTGCTTCTGATGTTGGAAAACCCACACTCGATAATTCCAGCACACAGATGTGGGTGATGTTGTTTTAAATTAGCCACAAGCATTAATGACCCCAGAGCAGCGTTTGCAGCTGCGTGGTGGAGTTCGTGATGGAGCAGAGGTGTGCAGTGTTCCTGGTGTCTGTCTGGGAGAGTTCCTGGGTTCGTTCTGAGCAGTTGAGATCTCTGAAGGGAGAGGAAGGTGAAAGGATTATTTGGCTAGTGATGGGTCTGCCCACGTGCACCCGTCATCTCGTGCTGGGTCCCTCTGGGTGACCACTGTGACTGTGTGCAAGCTCCGTTGTCTTCTGTGGTGGTGGGTGCACGAGGGACACCAGAAGGGTGCACTTCGAACTCAGTGCTGGTGTAACACTGGATATGAAAACAGTTGTATTCATTTACAGTGAGTAATTGTGGCTTGTTACTTGCTGATTAATTACATTTACTGTGTAATAGGTTATTAGAATGACGTTGCTTACCCTTAGACTCTCTATAAAGTGCTGTAAATCCATAGATGCATTGATGGTTCATGTTGCCACCTTCTCCAGATGAATTTTTTCTAAACCATCAAGGTGTGTGTTGCAGGAGCTGAAAAACAGAGCGTGGCAGTTTAAATGAGGACTTCCCTGGTGTTAATGTTGTCTGGGTGCAGCTGATAGAGAATTAAGACTGTTTGCAAATCGTTTTATAAAACAAGATTAATACCTGCCCCACAGAAGTGCTGAGGTCAATGCGCTGCTTGTGAATTACTCTGGCTTTGACAGAAGGATTATAGAATATTGCTTTATGCATTTTATTTTCCCATGTTTTATCCCTTCACGCTGTGATTTCTGAGCTTTTTGGACTGATGACCCCATGTGTAGCCTCACCACCTTACGACTGGACTCTTAAGATTCTACACCATGTGTGTAACTGAAAATCAAATTCTCAGTTCTGTGGCTCTGCAGAGCCCGCTAGACACGGGCCATCAGCTTGGGAGTGATTGTCATGGTAGTGTCCTGCAGCACTAAGAGATGAGATGTTGCTGTGTGTGTTCTCAAAGTTATATTTTCTGACAGTGTAACTTGTCTGTAGCTCTGCTGTCCGTATTTGATACGGTTGGTACAGAACAAATGTTTGTTTGTCCAGAATATTGTCACCCAAGTCTTGTTCTCTTGCAGCTGGAACGTGAAGGAGATCCACCAGGCTGCCGACTATCTCAAAGTAGAAGAAGTGGTCACTAAATGCAAAATCAAAATGGAAGACTTTGCTTTTATTGCTAATCCCTCTTCTACAGAGACATCGAGTATCACTGGGAACGTTGAAATGAATCAGCAGGCTTGTCTTCTGACTCTCCGAGATTACAATAATCAAGAGAAAGCAGATGCTGCTTCTGCAGAGCTGGTTCAGCCACAGGCAAAGAAAACAGCTTTAGAAAAGAAATCTCCTCAAGCCAAAAAGCGGAAGAAGAATTTCAGCTCCCCCAAAAGCATACAGAATAAATCTGTACAGTACCAGAGCGCTGTGCCCGAGACTGCGTCCATTGAAATGTTTTTAGATGCAAACAAACTGGCCACCCAGATCACGGAGCAGGCTGCCCAGGGCAGTGATAACTCTGACCTACAGCTGGCGTCCGTGGTGGAAAGTGAAACCCTGGCAGCACAGGAGATCCTCGTCCAGACTATTGCAGCGAAACAGAAGCGGGGGAAGCCTCATCAGAGCTGTGCGCTGAAGGAGCACTGCATGTCCAACATAGCCAGCGAGAAGAACACGTACCAGCTGGAGGGCTTGGGAGAGGAGCTCGACCAGAAGTACTCCAAAGCCAAGCCGGTGTGCAACACGTGTGGAAAAGTCTTCTCAGAAGCCAGCAGCCTCCGTCGACACATGAGGATACACAAGGGAGTGAAGCCGTACGTGTGCCAGCTCTGCGGGAAGGCGTTCACCCAGTGCAACCAGCTGAAAACACATGTAAGGACTCACACAGGTAAGCTGCTGGCCGTGGCCTGGAGAGCTGTAGGCACAGCCTGTGAATAGAGGACTGAAAAGATCTTTGCACCCTGACTTCTCCCTCTAGAAATGTTGTCTGCTGCTGGTACTCATATGGGGATGGTACCCGTGTCCTGGTAGCATGAAATATTTCAGCATTTTTCAGTACAAAATCACAACCTCTGCTTTAAATAGCTAGAGAGGACTTTATTAGTCTGAGCACTGATTTCTGGACAGAGTCAGAAGAGCTGGCTATGCTTATGGAGTGCCAAAAACTATTGCCAGTAGAGCATGAGAAACTCCCTGTACTCCATACCAGAATTTCTGTTGCTTTTCTTTTAAACATCAAATCCCAATACATGTTTGATTAAAAAAACAGGGAAAAAATGCAATCATGTGGCAAGGTAGGGGAGGTGGTTGAATTACTGTAGCATCTGGGATTTTGTTTAGTAAAATGTGCAGCTGAGGTGTGGTAGTGTCACTGTCTCTGCATTCATTACCAGGAGTTTGTGTTGTATCAAGGGCTACTGGACAAAGCATCAAAGAGAAATCAATTGTGACCACTTAAACTTTCTGACTTAAAAAGATTATGAAGAGCAAATTGCTGGAGCCTGGGAAGGTGTGTGGGAGAAGTAGTGTGCTTGTCCTTCCATCCGTTCTTCCCTAGAGATGGAAGGTGTGATGCTGGGTTAGTTGGTTCTTTGGGCTGACCCAGCATAGCCATTCTGCTGCCGCTGCCTCTGCTGCTGTGCTCAGCCCCGTGAGCAGTGGAGGGCCCTGGTTTACGTAGTTCTTCTCCTTTTGTGGCTGGCATTCAGAATTCTGAAGCAACAGTGACTCAGATAAAAAATTGTTTACTTTTGCTCTTTCTGCCCTTTGGAAAACTGAGCAGAGGCCAGCAGTGGAGCTCTCTGCAGGACACGGTGGAGATGTACAGAGGTGAAGTAGGAGGTGTGGAGGTACAGCAGCAGGAGAACGCTTTGCTCTTCCAGTAACCCGGGGAGAGGAGTTCAAATATTGTCAGGCACTGACTAAGCAAAGATCAGTGTGTGAGATGGAGCTTGGGACAGTTTGCTGGTGGGAACATCAGCTGTGCTTTCTGCTTTTAAGGGTGTTGTACTGGGAATTTTTGCACGAGGAGGTAGGGAGTTTCATGGTGTTGGTTGCTGGTGGCAGGTTAGATGTCTGAGACCTTTGTTTTTTAAGTTTTTATGTGCACAATATACTTAAAGAGTAATTGAGTTTGGTTTGATTGTGCACTGCCACAAGGATAGGCTCTTTTAGGCTGTCACCGAAGACCGTGGAGTTGCACGATCCGTTACATGAGACTATTGAGCACTAAGAGAACGTGAGCAGTCAGAGAAGTATCGGTGGCATTCTACAGCAGACACTAATGAGAAATCAGTGAGCATTAGACTGTACATTGAAGACCTGTTGCTGTTTGACAGGCAAGAAAAAGCAGATGATTTACTGATAATTCATCTGGAAAAAAGTCTGGGAAATGTAGTAGCAGCATTCTTAAAATAATGTGGGGAAATAGACACTACTAAAAATATTACCTTTTTTCCTGAACAGTAACGTGTTCAAAAATAGTCTGTTACCTGCTGTGTTCCCAGCACGTTCCACTTCACTGGGCTGATGACAGGACGTTCCAAGATGTTGTTTGTAAGAAGTATTTGCCCAGACACCTGAGTGCTGGTCGGGTGCTGGGTTGGAAAGCTTTCTTACCTAAATGCAGAGAGCATACGGGTTTTGTTTTCCCCTAGGGGAGAAGCCATACAAATGTGAACTGTGTGACAAAGGCTTTGCTCAGAAGTGCCAGTTAGTGTTCCACAGCCGGATGCATCACGGAGAAGAGAAACCATACAAGTGTGATGTCTGCAACCTGCAGTTCGCGACCTCGAGCAACCTGAAGATTCATGCCAGGTGAGCAAAAGTGAGGTCTTGCAGATGCTTATCCAGGTGTTTGTTCAAACAGAGTCATTTCCTCCAGCGTGAGCAAGAGTTACACATTCAGGTAACTTGGTTATTCCTACTTCTTTTCTCTTGGGTCTTCTCTCGCACTGTGTAATGAGTAATTACATCTACGAATTTGCTCGTTAGGGAAGCAATTTGTGATTTATGAGTGTTACGGCACACGCGCTGGTATCCTCATGGCAACGATGTGAGTTTTGTTTTAAGCTGCTCGTAGCACCAGAGAGAGTTCCTTGATGGGAAGTGAAACAAAACAGTTCTTGCTGTTCACTGCCTTTTTTGCATTTTTTGGCAGGAGCAGGAATGCTGTTCCCGTGTTAGGAATCATTGTTTTATCTTTCAGTACACTAACAGCAAAACATGCCAGGTTCTCACGGTACACGTTAACGTGCAGGGGCTGTAGCTCAGTTCAGCTGCCACTGAAATCACAACATGCCAATTCCTAGAGTCAGCAGGCCGTGAATTGCACCCCATGAGTATCTGGTAACTCAAAACCAACCTCACAGTTTTTAGGTTTCTTTTATTGACAGAACACGAGTCCAGTTGAGGGAGTTTTAGCCTGACTGAGGAGAGTTGGTTCGTGGTGGGTGTTGCCTCTCTCTGCCTGTGATCAGTGATGCCTTTGTTGCTCTGCAGGAAGCACAGTGGGGAGAAGCCCTACGTGTGTGACCGGTGCGGGCAGCGGTTTGCGCAGGCCAGCACCCTCACCTACCACGTGCGGCGGCACACGGGGGAGAAGCCGTACGTGTGCGACAGCTGCGGCAAAGCCTTCGCCGTCTCGAGTTCGCTCATCACCCACTCCCGCAAACACACAGGTATGGGGGGATGGGGCACTGCAGAACCACAGCGGGCCTGGGAAAGGGGACTGGCTGCCTGCAGAGGGGATGGAGGGAGGTGATGAGCAGGAAATCTGTAGCTTGGGAGTTCCTCTGGAGTTGTCATCCAGCTCCTTTCCCCTTGACTCCGGTTTAGGGAGCTCTTTTTCCCACTGGACATTACCTCTGCTTCATTTTGATTTGTTCTTTATGTGTTCTGGTTTATATATCGAAATAACAAACTCCTCCTGTTTCCTTTAGGAGAGAAGCCATATATCTGTGGCATTTGTGAGAAGAGTTTTATTTCCTCTGGAGAGCTCAATAAACATTTTCGGTCCCATACAGGTCAGTTTCCAGACAGGCTGCTTCCTGCACTATAAATAATACTCTGCCTTTACCCTTTTGCCTTTAAAATACACCACATTGTGCTGTACTTGAAAGGAGAAGAGTTTCTTAATTTATGTATCTCTGTGTTAACATAATTTAAAGAAAATATTTGTGAATATTTTTTAATTGCCTTTTTCAGACTAATATCTGTGTGACAGCGTAGGTGTTGATGTATGATCATGGCTTTACTTCTAACATTTGGGTTTTTTTGCTTTGTTTTAGTCTATTATTCTGGAAACAATTTTATTCTGACTACAGGCACACAGACAAAATAACAGAGTCACAAAGTTGTATTTTAAAATAAAACAGTGAAATCCATTATCCTACATCTCTAACTGTGCTTTCTTTCAATTACAAGATTTTTCTAACTGTCAAACCCATTTTTTTCAGGTGAAAGACCATTTATCTGTGAAATGTGTGGAAATTCTTACACAGATATAAAAAACCTTAAGAAGCACAAAACGAAAGTTCACACAGGTGAGTTTCTTGTGCAGAGAAAGCTTAAGAAACTGTATCAGCTGTTTTGTCTTCAATGCTGAATAACCTTCTTTTTTTGCTCACCCAGTCCTAAAATTAGAAAATAAAAGATTTCTGGATAGTAGCTCCCTTTAGAGCCAAAAGCATCTGCTTTAGAGGTACCCAAATCTTTTAAAGCATAAAACACATGCTTTAAAGTAGATTCAAGACAAATTTCCCAGCATTTGCATTGCTATAGGACACACATGCTGTGCGACATAGAAGTGGATTGCTGCTGACAGGAATTTTTGTACGTGAATATTTACTTTCTTGTCCTAGTATCCTGTGAGAGCTTCCCACGTGAGGACATCATCTGAATCATAGGAAGTTTTTTATCTCTTCTGAATATGTCAAAGGCCCATGTCTTTGCGAGGGTAGGGACTGAGGTGAACAAGGCATGTCCTGGTTACAAGAATTACTTTACATCTTGAAGGCACAAATATTTGTAACAGTGAAAGATTTTTTTATATGTGCAGTCAGTGTCAATCCAAGTCTGAGCTGGGTTAGCAAACACACAAGATCAAATATATTTGATTCCTGTTCTAGATACCAGATTTTGATTGGGAAGAAATTTGACGTGTGTTACTTGTCTATGGTGCAAAGCACAGAGATGTTCAGATGCCTCTTGCAACACTGGCTCCGTACGCCTCGTTATCTGTCTGGCCTTAAGTGTATTAACCATAATTCCCTTGCCTCTGTCATATGGAAAAGGGAATAATGGGTGTCTGTGCATATCTGGATTGGGAGGGAGAGGATGAGAAAAGCAGAGTCATACGCAGAGGCAGCTTTGACTGTCAAAGGCTTGAGAAGCCTCATTTAGGAAGGACTCAGTGCAGCAGGAAGCATGGAGAGGGCCTGGCACAGCCTGGGAGTGTGAGCTGGGAGAGCTGCAGAGGCAGCTGAGCTCTCATGGAGAGACAGACAGCAGACAGGAGTGCTTCACCTCTGAAATAACAGGCTTTGGAGCACAGCTGGATGGAGGAAGGGTCAGAAATCCAACGTGGCTTAATCAGAAAGCCGAGCGAGAGCAGTGGCAGGCTGCATTCAAACAGGAAGGCAGTGAGGCATCTGTTAACAGTGACTGCAATTAAGAATAGAAAATCATTTCTCAAGTGACTGGATAAAAACTGTAATGGGTCTGGCTGGAATGGAGATAACAAATGTGTTCTTCTGAAGCAGTTTATGGATGCATGGTGCATGGTACATTGCTAGCTCAGTTAAAAGGATGCTTGGATGGGGCTGTGCTTCTTAGATTTTTCTGGGGTGGAAAATTTCAAGGAGACCTTCGTAATCACATTTTCTCATTTGTTCACTGTGCTGTTAAGGATTCGTTATCCTCTGTACCATGCCAAGCAGAGATCAAGTTGGGAGGCATCATCCGCCTCGTCACGGTACACGCGGCAGAGGATGCGATTCTCAGTGCTTACGTTGTACTTACAGCTTACTCTGGCTTTGCAGCACTTTGAAGCCATTGATAGCCTGGCTGCCTGGGCAGTCTTTGACACACCAAGTGTTTGTTTTGAACATCAGTTTAAAGGGAATTTGCAGAATTGCCACAGGAGCTCTTGAACACATCTTTTTTTTTTTTCCCCAGGATCTGAAACTCCCCCTGATTCCAGTGCACTTGATAATTCATTCAACGAACAAGAATCCATTCAGAGTCAGAAAAGTCCTTTGTCCGAGTCCATAGATGTGAAACCCTCTGAGATGTCTTTAGCACTTCCTCTTCCCATTGGGACTGAAGACCATCAGATGCTGCTTCCTGTGGCGGGCGGTCAGTCTCCTTCATCAGAAACATTACTAAGATCTGCCGTGACCGGATACTCAGAACCTCAGTTTATTTTCTTGCAGCAGTTGTACTGATGGTGCAGTGCAGAGCCATCAGGGTGATCTGGCAGTGAACTCGCACACCTTGGGTAAGGTGAACATGATCAAGCCGTCACACTTCTTGAATTGGACTTGTGCTTTTTTTTCCCCTGTGTAAAGACTCTTGTCAGGCATTTCCATTGTGCAGTGCTGTCTTCCAGGTTTTGTTGAATTGTGCTAATCTACAATCAAATTTCTGTTTGCAATTAACACTAATTTCCAGGAGACAATTCCTTTCCAGCAACACCTGCCTTAAGAATTCTCTGTTAAATATGTTAATGTATTTTGGACATCTCTTCCTGTTTGCTGCTGATCTGATGTGTCACAGTGTCATTTGAGAACAGACATTTTTAAGCCATATTTGATAGTTTAAGAATGTTAACCCGGAGGTGTAAGGGGAAAATCATAATTTAAACATACCAAGAAGCCTGTGCTCCTGCATTCATTCCGAGGTGGCACGTGGTGGAAGAAGGTAGGCCAGTGCTCTGGTGAGGTACTTGCAAAGAGTTGCTGCTGTCTGCCAGACGTAGCCATCTTCAGCTGAGGTCTGACCAGAGGGAAGGAAAGTTCTGTGTATGTTTTCCTGACAAGGCAAGTAGAGGAGGGTTAATTTTTTTCTGCAGTGTGGTAAGTTCAAGAGTTCTAATAGCATAGATACCACTGGGTGTTCTTTCCAACAAGTCACTTTTCTTTCTTTTTTTTTTTAAGTGAACCCAGCATTGTTGTATCTCACCCCAGATTTATTTTTCACACCCCTAAAATGCTGTGGTTTTGGCACAAACAGCAACATTTGCTCAAAAGAAGAATTGGAAACATTCATGTTGTAGATAAGACAAAAAGATGCATTGACTGAATTGTGAGGCACAAATCATAGCTTCCTAATCCTTTTGGTTTTTTACAGTAGTGCTTCTCCTTGTGCTAGACAGGACATACAAAAGAGGAAATAAATCCTGCCCTTCACTGTGAAAATCATAAGTGAGCACTACATGAGGGGGCATTAGGGAAGAATACAACAGAGCAGATTGATGTTCTTCCAGGCAAGGTTCTGTTAGAGGATAACTGATTTGTTTCAACTGAAGCATTTATGTATTGCTTGACCTCTCATGGCACTCGTCCACAGTAACTGCACAAAACTGGTATCTAGCAAGACTCAGAAAGTTGTGTTTTATTACTAGCAATGTAATTTTTTTAAAAGCAACATTGTAGTGTCTTGGTAGGGTCATTAGTCAAAGAGCAGTTGACAATAGGAGTATTTTTATACTCCGTCTTGCCAGTTTGTGCCATTAGCATAATGTGAGCATTATTTAAGTAATCATCAAATAGTAAGGAAACGGTCATGAAACTGTACCAACAATGCATTTAAAGATATTATTTGTTGGTTATTTACTTGGTGCTAGCATTTTATTTCCACTGATGCCTTGTGTCAAGACACTGATAAATAGAAGAGCATAGGAGATACCTCTTAACTGATTCTGTTCTACATGGAGTAATAATTATTCTGCACCTTAATTAAACAGACTTGTGAAAAATTTCTTGGAGGATTTAATTTAAATATTCTGTGAATGGTCCCCTGACTTCTGAGCATGACTGTAGATTTATTTTTCTTTCCCCTCTTCCTACATGTTTGTACTTGTGAAGTAATAGACCTTTTGCTTCTTTGTGTTGATCATGTTAGCATGTGGCATGTTTAAAACTCTGCTTCTTGGTCATATTTTATGCTTTAATATGTGGCCAATTTGCTGATAAATTCTACCAGGGGCAGTACAACCACGTTCATTGGGAATGTTCCTAATGCGGGCATCCCTAACGCTGTCCACTGAAGCTAATCACTGCCATAGCTGCCTGACCTTTATTTGCTTTGCTTATCTGTACTACAACATTTGTGAACAGCTGATGTCCTTCATAATGCTGGCAAAGGACAATGCATGGAGTTCTCTGTGTTGTTTTTTTTCTTGTTTGTTTGGTATTTCCCCTTTTTCTCCTCCCTCTCCTTTTTTACCTTCTGTTATTGATGTAGCACCTGGAGAATTCCTTAGCCTTGCCATTTAAGACTGAAGAACCACAAAGATCAGGATCTTGACTCTTTTAAAAAAGCAAACTGTGTAGCTTATCCTAAGGTTCCCCTTTGCTTTCTCTGTCTGAAAGGAGAGCAGAAGTCTTGTGATCAACATAGGCTTAGTCATGGATACTGAAAAAGAACAACACCGCACAACTGATCAGTTTCATATTTAAACAGCTTTGGAAGAAAAACTAATGATAATGCTGCTGTTACCTGAGGGAAAGTATTGAAGAATAACACATCTGGGATAAATGACCACGAGAGAGAACTAGCTCTGGAAAAAAATAAAATTAAAAGAATCACATTCCTACATAGAAAATGCATTCCATAACAATGTTTGTTTGGACTGTTTTTATATTTCTAAAATTATAGCTTATTACTGTATTCTTAGACTTCAGACTTTTTTAAAAATACAGTGCTTAGATTTATACAGGATTTGTTTAGATACTTATAACAGTAACACTTGCTTTATTAGTCATTTAGTTTTCTTTATAGACAAGAAGATAATCATTATTTTTTACAAGACAACATTTTTAACCTTTCTTAATAGAATACACAGGCTTGTAGTTTTGTCTTGGAGCAATAATTTAGTAACCTGCACTCTTGAGTCCCCATCTGAGAGTCTTGATTTTTATCCTCATCTTTTGTGAAGATATCTCAGCTGCTGAGGTATGATCTCTATGAAATGTATTCATTTACTAGAATATAGATTTTTAAATAAATATATATATATATAAATGAATATTTGTAGGTGTGTTCAGGCTGGGTGCTGTAGGATCTGAAGAAGCAGGTCTGTACTGTACCTTTTGCCAATAGATGCATGGAAATCAGTTGCACATCTAATTCCTAGGTAAAGGATTCTGAGTTCATTTTGGAGGTAAAAGGTTTATAACAGTATTGCTAATTTCTGTAAGGGATTAATGTGGGAAAGCATGGAATCTTTTTAAGCAGATGTCTCCTTCTTGAGACCTACCTGCAAAACAAAAGACGGAATTTTAGTAATTCCATTAAAAATAATTTAGAGAAAATGATATGATTTGTCACACCATTGTTTCAGTACCATTTCAGTTAATTTTGCACTAAAGTTGGTGTAAGTTTTGCCTCAATAGGTTATTCTGCATCTAGAAGTTTCTGAATTGGCTGCTCGGAAATCCTTCTGTGAGAATAGCTCCTTGTATGATACCTACTCCCAAACGTGTGCCTAAACGTGGGCACAAAGCATAACAACTTTTCTGAAATCACGTTTCAAAAAATCTTTCAAGTATGGACAAGTCCCATGTTAAGGATTTCAGGGTTGTGATCTTGGAAAGGCTGCCCATAAGCCTTGCAGAATTATGTTCAGATAAGGACTAATGACTGATTTTTTGGTTAAATTATTTTTAAAATATCTTTCATGTATATATAATTTTTCCTCTGTTATTTGTATATAGCTCAACTCTCAGTTTTATAATCCCCTGGGAAGGGAGGGAGTTGTACATATTTAGCCTCAAGGGTTTTATGTTAGACTTTAATAAACTTGTTTTGTAATTTTCCCTCACCTTGTGTGTCCTGTCTGTAACTGCAAGGGGTAGGAACCAAAGAAGGAGGGAAGCAGTCTAACATAGCCACAGTGGAAGCACCCTGTCAGGAAGTGCTAATGCAGCAAGGATGACTATGTTTTCTTCTCGGCAGTAAACACACCTGATTTTCCTCATAGAATATATTTTGAGTCTGTTTTTTTCCCACTTGTTTTGAGGTGTTTGTGGGGGGTTTTTTGGTTTGGGGCTTTGTTGTTTTTTTTCCAGAGTGCTTTAAAGATCTACTTTTTATGCTAAAGTAGATATTCAGTGAATTTCTTTATCAGAATTTGTATCTTATTTTTACTAGACTGTTTAATTTACAGAAGGTGGCATGGTGGCTGGAGCACACAGTGCCCTCGGCCTGCTGGATCAGTCATTTTCCTTCCCTTTAGACAGGGGCCAAAATGCTGCTTTTCAGGAAGGTACTGCAAGTTCTGGAAGCTGAAACCATTGTTTACAGAGCAGGATTAGGCTTGCTTTAACTACTAGAATAACTTAGTCAGAAGGACATGACAAAAAATTTTAGCCTATGTAAATTCTCTCATTCCAAAGAACACAAGATACATCTTTTAAGAATGTCAAGGTTTGGTTTTCAGAGAAAGGAAAGCAATAAATGTCTCTGGCATAGGCCTCTTTAAGCAATACAGGTTTTTGCACAAATAATTATTTTAGTTTGCAAGACTCCAATGGGAATTACTCTGCAGCCCTTTCTCCCAAGGAATATCAAAGTAAACTATAACACATGAGCTATTTTTACAGATGTTGTCAGAGTGCTCTTATGGGCTGAGCATCTTGCTGTTAAACAAAGGTTCAGATAGAGTACAAGTATTTAAAAAAAATACACTAGCAATTTTGTAAGTAGATACCATTTATCCTGTTATATTTTGTGTACGATATTGTTGCCATCTTCCCACATCTACAAATAAAGTTCTGCTGTTGGTAGAGTTGGGACTGGGTAGATTTGGTTTCCTGTTAACACAGCAGATTAGTGAATGTTATTCATACAAGTCAGTTAAGACAATAAGACATTTGGGCAGTGAAATTATCCTGAACTTCATATACAGGACAAGGGAAAGGAAGATACATGGAAAAAACGTACCTTGATGTGAATCTTGTAGTGGTCCTTCTGGCAAGAAACTCTGTACTCGATGTCTCGGTACCGAAAGCGCTCTCTTCAGCTTACCAGAGTATAACCTGCAGTGCTTCAAAGAAGTGGCACTCACATAACACAGGCTTATCTAATTTTTTAAAAACGTAGAAATTCTCATAGCGTGCAGATTCTTCTCAAGCATGTTCAGTGCATCCTAAACTTTTATTCTCATTGCTCTGTTCTTCCTGTTCAACAACAGTTACAAAATAAGCTCCTCTTTAGGACAGGATTCTTACAGTGCAACTGATGGACTTTGTGCTTAACAAGATAACCACAGGTTAAGATGTCCTTGTGCAGGCCACAGAGATAATTCATTTCTGGTCTCCTGCTCTGCCCTCACCCTTTGAGTATCACATCTGTCAAGCTGTTCTGTGAAGAGAACACAGGGGAACTCTTGGTCTGGAGGGTGAAGAAAACTTGATCAGGTCTTAAACGCCATCTTGAACAGGCAGGAAGGTTGAGGGGGCAAAGAGATCTCCATGTCAACTTGTGTGTAGTAGAACAAACATATGCTCTCTGTGGGCTTACCTCTAAGTCCTCTTATGATGTGCTACGTGCTTTTTGGATCAACACAGCCTGACTAATTTGTGTTTGGCATTGAGGGAGGAGAAAAAAACCCAACAGTTATCAGTACAACTTTGGTCATTTCAGTTTGGTAAGGGGTACCCATACGTCTCCCTGTTTCTGCACTACCACTGTGATAATACACAGAACACCAGCAGTTACCTCACTGCTGCTTAGGTATTGTTGAAATTACTTTGTTTTTCCTCTCATACTCTGATCTCATAGGTCTTTTGCCTGCATGCAGATACCTTCAAGGCTTATTCTGTTACTTATTCCATACTAATCTTTAACAGGCACATTTAGACATGCACAAGATTGCACTAGTGAAACCGTTTGACCAAACCTCTGCTGTCCTCTTTGGTGAGTTTTTCTATTTAGGAGCATAGATCTGGGCATTCCTACAGGAGCAGAGTGGGTGTATAAAGGAAATGAGCTGAGTGATTCCCAGACTTCTCAGTCTGTATTCAAACCATTAAACAATGTTTGACTACCGTTGTTCAAGTGTAGGAGTTGCCACATGGCTGTAATGATATAAATCTTTTTAAACAGGTTTCAAGAGAAAGGAGGAAATAATGAAACCAAGTTTGGTGGGTTTCATTTGTAGTACAAGAAACAAGTACATGCTGCAAGTTAATCAAAATACCATTTATATACTAGTAAACTAAGTTCACTAGCTTTAAAGTTCCAGCATCATAGTGGCTTAATGCTTAAGTTCATTTAACTTGGTTAAAGAAAAGTGCCTCTTGGATAAAGATCAAAAGCATGCCATTACTAAGTAAAAGGAGAGAGTATATAGAGCACAGGAGCAACATATCAAACCTTGCTTAATTTCAACAGGAACCTTGTTCTGCAGCGTATCTGATTTGCTGTCAAGCAAAGCTGCTGCCCAGCAGCAGTCCTGGGTGTAAAGTTTTTGTCAGTTTGATCGTCCTGGCTGTCCTCCAGCCTGCAAAGGTACTGTAACATTACCCATGTGTTCTCTCTGCTACCTGGAAACCTGACTGCAGAGACCACAGGTCTTGCCCAAGAAGGGCTGTGGCAGCTTGTCCTCTGCAGCTGCCATGTGGAAGAGGACCCTGCAGTCATGATGCTCCCCCTGTCCATAGGCTCTCCTGCTGCTCTGAACCAGCCCCTGCATCTTTTTTCAACAAGAAGCACTTGATAAAAATCCTGATCTTAACTAGAGAGGAGTAGTTCAGCTGCCAGGAGTTCAGTTCTTGCATCTGCACTGCTGCAGCCTAAACTCTTCATGTGCCTCTGGTCAGTGCTTCTACTCCTTTACTGCTAAGGATACCCAGTGTCACTCATGCACTATGCCCTGGTGAAAACGTTATGCTAAATTCATCTGTCACCTGGGAACCCTGAAACTACAGCTAATCGTGGTAAGGCGAAGGAGAAAGTGTGCAATAGAAATGACTGCAGCAAAATTAATTAATTTTCATATTCATAGGCTTTTAATCCTTGGGCCTTTTAGCAACAGATTTTAAGGTCACTGGTTCAATATTTTAGCTCTAATGCCATTTCAAGTGCTCTAAGATTCCTTCTAGACTAAAGACCCTGAAGAAACAACATGCAGCAAGTTTGATACTGATATAATCTATGTTACTAGAAACAACGTAGTGAAACTTCAAGCATATGGAGTGCATCAGGCTGCTGCCTCACTCACAAGTGTTCTGAAACTGCTGCAATTGCCAGACTGGCGTTAGCGTCTCTGTTAATCACCTCCCCAAAACTCGGTGTCCAGTAGTAATGCTTCTGAAGGCCATGGGAGAGCTCTGCAAGGTGAACATGCCCATCCACTTCGTACGGTTCCACGTCTGTACAGTTGGGTTTCAAGCGGCCCGTCTGAATTAATTCTGAAAATGCCTGAAGTGAGTAAGAACAAGAATCTGACACACCATATTCCACTTCGACTGCAGCAAAGGGTCCAGAATATAACACACAACACATGAGTACTCGATTGTTTCATTATGATGATGTCCAGTGAGTCTCATTACAGCACCATCACGTTATAATTATTAAATAAACCCAACAGAGTAAATCAGGTGTCTTGTTCACAAATTGCTGTTGTCCTCCCAATGATTGTAAAAACCAACTAGAACAAAAAAAACTCAACCCTCTTAGAAGAGTTTAGAAGCAGACACTTACCATACAGGTGTCTTCATCTAATTTGTTCCCCCAGATGTAAATATAGGAAAGTTCCATGTTTGTTTTCATTGCACCTGACAGAGATACAAGTCCTTTGCCACTTACATTGTTGCTTACTACTGACAACCTAAGAAACAGAGAAAATAGTTAATGCAAGTGTGCTCCAAATAATGGAATTCCCATCTCTCAATTAAAACTGAGTTTGAATATGAGTTATTCTTATTTTAAATATTATCATTATATATGGTTACATATCATATATTATCTGTATATTGATTTTTTGTATTTGTTAATAATGTAATTATTTGTTTGTATCGAGTCCAGTCCTACCCTAAAATGTTTTTCAGGTGCCTGAGGCAGTTTGGACTATGGACTTGCAGTATTTGTCAAGGCATCTCCATGACTCACCCAGCCAGGTTGTTCACTATTTAGTTCTTTGGTGTCAGTGACTTACTGCGCAGTGGTCAGGTCTCATCTCTAGTCTGCTTTGAAGGCCAAGCCTTGGCATTTATCCAGGCTAAGCTTTGATCTTGATGAAGTGGCAGTTATTTTTATATTAGTGAACCTGGAAGGCTTTCAGAGGCACCGAGCAGCTGCCACCTCCTCAGTCTGCTACTTAAAACTAATGGCTTCAGGTAACACCTTTGATCAGCTTTTACATCCTGCCGGCGCAGGGTTTAATGCGGTCTGCAAAATACACCCCGATGGAGAGATTACAGCTCCTGTGGCTTCACCCCAAGCTAACTGAAACAGAGGATTTTCTTAAGCGTTGAAGATCAGAAACAACAAATATAGTGCCTTATCCCTGCGTGGAATCTGATTATCTCAAAATTCTGAAGACGCAAAGCTCTTGGTTTGTTTTCATTTGTGCGCTACAGGGACCTGTGCTTTCAAGATGCAAAAAGACCTGATAAGTTCTGATTGCCTCCTCCCCTCCTCAGAATGGCTGTAAGAGCTGTGAATCATGTGTAAGGTGAGCCACTACAAAACCGATCTAAGCGTCAACCCCCAAAACCCCTGGAATAGAAGAACAAGCACACGTCAGGCCACACAGCACTGAATACAAGGTGAAAAAAAGGAAGTAGAAGGAAAACAAGGAATGAGTAGGCCTGGCAGTGTGGGAAGGAGGACACGAGGCACTGGCACGTGGGATTGGATGGCATGTCTCATCCTGGTGTTTGACTCCATTCCCTCATGTGACGCTGCAGGGGACTTAATTCAGTTACCCAGAGACAGGCCTGTGCCATCAGACCTGCATTAGCCTGTCCTGCCTGGGCACCAGCTGCAGAGCTCCAAGAGGGCCTGCAGCTCACCTCTAGTGCCCCCATAGGTCTTGGGCCATCTCTTGTGCCAGGAGACACCTATGCTCAGCAAAGGAGTCCCACCCAATCTGTCACTTACGGGTTTTTGGACTAAAATTTTGGATATTCCGACTTCTCTATTTTGATCAACATCAAATCACACAGCCTTGGTGTCAGTTCAGCCACTGCAACGTCTGAGCTTCTTACACCCTGAGTCCTTACACTTGCAGTCTCAGGGGAAGTTACATGAATACTAACGCTTGAAGAGTCCTGTTGTACAAAGCCAAGGCCTCACTCAGGTAGATGGCTCCATCATCTTCTATTCGGTTCGCTCTCAGATCCAGGATTTGCAGGGTTTGGTTCTGTTTCAGTAGTTTCCCCAAAAATTTTGCACCATCACGGGTTATTTTATTACTGAAAGAGAGATGCACACATTGTTTTAAAAGGGTGCTAGGAAAACGAGTGTCCCATGTTAGGGCTATGTCCCGTAGTGACTTACCAGCTAAGGTCAAGGTATCTCAGGCTGGAGTTTTCATACAACGCCTCACACAGTCGCTCTACACCAAAGTTTTCCATTTCATGCTTGCACAAATGTAGTTCCACGAGAGAAGAGTTATTTTTCAACATCACAGCTACATGAACCATGGTCTCTTCCTATAAACACATACACAGATTTCTCAAGCTGTACTTTAGGATCAGATATGGTTTCGCTTCAGTAAAAGGGAGATGCACAAATCACAGCAAGATTTGGTCATCAGTAGTGTCCTATTTTGTATATTGTATTGAAAACAGCCAGGAAGCAATGACAATGCTGAAAATAAATGAAAAATACCAGAAAGAGCTTTGCAGATTTACAGTACTAAAAACATCCCTGCAAATATCAGGAGCATTAATGTTTGGACCCGCTTTCCTCCCAGTCATTACTCTTAAAAGACTGAATGTTTGAGTCAGTCTTCAGTAACATTAAAAGTATTTTGTTGTGATGCTAATCTATTATTTCTAAAAAAAAACCCAAGATCGCTATGGGGAAAAAATACATCCTCTTACTGCAACACAAAGTAAGTTCATTTTGAAGTTGTCATGTTTAGTTAAGAAAATAACTGAATGAATGCTGTGAGTCAAAAATAAGGCAACAACTCGGAGTCCTAAAAAAATTATCATTGAGTTGAAGGTGGGAACAACGGCACACAGAGGCTCTCACAGATGTACACCAGGCCTTTAATAGCCCATATTTTCAATAGCAGTAGTTTAAATTTATTTCTAAAACAGAGTTTAGGTAGATCAAGCCCTGTCTTATTAGAAAAGAAATAACTAAAATCTGTTTAAACTGTTATATTCACCTTTGGGAATTTATGGAGATCTGGCCCTTGTGACAGTTTAATTTCATTCTCCTGCCATCAGGAAAATACTGTACCTGTCACAGACATCTGACAAGTGCTGCCAGTCTGGTGCAACCACCCCTGCAGCCAGCTCTGCAGCCAAGCTCCAGCAGGACCAACTGTGCCATCCAGCTGCCTGCGGCGCTGCCCCAGCAAACACTGCCCTGCAGATTCACTTTGGTGCCTTTGTTTCAGATAATGAATGCATCACAGCTTTTACATTGATGGGGTTCATTCACTTGTTAAATTCATGTTTCAAGTTCACATAGTGAAACAACAAGCCCCCGAAGCCCAGTGAATATGGCACACTGAAACGTGCCTTTCTCCTTCAGGCTGGGGCTCTGGCATTTGTCCCTGTATCGAACTGCTCAGATAAACAGAAGCCTTTTGTTCTTCCCCTATTTCCTGCTAAACAGCATTTCTCCCTCAGTTTGCTGAGCAATGCATGAAGCTCTCCGTGCTGTAACAGCAGAAGGAATACCTGGTTCTCCTATACCAAGCCTCTCCACTAGCCCACTATTTAACAAATGCCTATGTACCAACATAGATTTTTTTTTTTAAAATTAACCTTCTGGTTGAACAGGGGCAGCCTGTGACTGCACAAAACTTGGCACAGAACGAGAGAAGTACTTCTGCAACCATATACTTCACTGTGAAAAGCAAACCCAGAGAGCTGTGTAGTTCAGCTGCCCATAAATACATCAGTACTGGCTTTGCTTACTCTTCTCTCTTTGAGCTGACACCGCACTCTGCTCACATACCTCTTGGCTGTACAGCAAAGGACGGTTCAGGTTTATTGCTTTGACTGATTTGTTCTGAGTCAGGGTTGTTGCTATTGCTATTAGACACTGCATACCCTGGAAATGAAAATAAATAAACTCTTTAGAGAAACCTGTCCCATGTATAGATCAAGCTACCAAATTGCCATGGCTTCTTAGAATTGATTGTCAGAAGATCAAAAACATCAAATGGGCTCAGATTGGAAATGCTGTTATTTCTGCCTCCATGTACTCTGGAGAGATGCAAGTGCAGTAGGCAAGTGCTTGCAGACACATAATCTGAGAATACCAATGCCAACACCCTGTGGAATAATAGAGTGGAATTAGACTAAGAAGTACAAGTGACCAGGAAATTTGGCAACTCAGAAAATAAAAAGCAAGAATAATGCATCTCAAAGATACTGGTCCATTTAATTGATTCTATATCAATTTGCTGTTCCCAATTTATGAATTAAAATCAGCTTGTGTGTTCCCTAAGGTCTTCAGTAAAAGTCTTAGGTGACATTTTTTCACTAGGTAAATTCATACTAAATGTGAATTAACATGGTACAGAATAGTGAGAGTCTAGAACACAGGCCAGTTCAGATTTTAGCATTTCCTTCTCGTTTGCTCACTGATTTATATTTATGTTATTTTCCAATTATGCTGGACTACACCCAAACCTATTTAATTTTATATCAATTTTCTATCAACTCTCTCCCAAGTGTAAACATATTAAGCTTTCAAATAAATCTTACACTGGCTACACTTTCCTTGTTTATGTTTTCACAACACCTTTCCCAGTTTGAGTATTCCCCCTTCTAGTTTAGGAGCAAATTCTGTAATTCCAGGAAACAAATATAATAACATTTTTGTTTGATCCCAGCTCTCTCCCTGCCTCCAGGTGACAGCCGTAACTGTTGGGTTACAGTCAAATTTACTCCTTCTGTCCAACATATACTTTGTTACATCCTGAAAAGATGAACAACCTTAACAGGAAGGCTGAGAGTGGCATATCTTAATTTCACTTCTAGCTGGGTTAAAGCATTCTCCTGGAGGGCAAGATAGAGGACCAAATTGTCCCAGGCAGGGAGAAGAACTACTTCCACTTTCCAGCCCCACTGATGCAATCCGCCAAGGACACACCACCAGTCAGGTGCTGGGACCTTGCACCAAGAGGAGCTTCACATCTCCCATTGCTACCTCCTGCTGTGGGACAGGGATGGTTTCCTGCCACCAGTGGCAAGGAGGCAGCAAATTATGTGAGCTCAATTTGGGTGTCCTCCTACCCAATTCTGCACTCTCGTGCTTGTCCTTTATGGATTGAGCCCCAACAGGAGCACCAGAGCTATGGGACTGGGTGACTTTCAGGCACTATAGCACTGCATGCTTTAGAAGGAAACAAACCTCCAGGGCATAAGAAGTCCTTGCTTCAACATGAATCACACAGGACTTAGACAGCAAAACAAAAATGAACCGCAGAAGCAAACCTTGGAAAATGTGAAAGGCAAGCACCTGAATTCCCAGGGACACAGCAGCTCCAACGTATCATCAGTTGTGATTTCTCAGGTGTTTCATGCAATCTGCCTTTCCAAGTACACACTGCAATGTTATATATTGTGTTACCTCCAGCTATCACAAAAAGTAAAATCAATGACAACAGACAGCTTTTCCCCCTAATTAAGCACTGCAGGACCTTTGTAATATCTTGAAAGACTTACGTCAGTGTGATAATTTTACTGGGTTACTCACCAAATCACAGTCTCCAAGATCCAGCTTCTCTAAGGTTGAATTAATTTGTAGCATTGAAGCAAAGAACATTCCACCTTTGTTTCCTATTTTGTTTCCAGTCATTCTCAAATACAGAAGAGTTTCATTCCTCTAGACAAAATAATAATAACAAAATCAATTCCTTTTATATGGCCTGAAAAACAACACGATTCTTTTTCCTTCAAATCCCGCTGGTTATCACACAAAGACAAAACACCCCTCCAGAAGAATTCTAAGTGATAACACTGACTAAGCAGCTGGCTCAGGCTCCCCTCAGTGGAGTGAAGTGCATGAGAGTCTGGAAGCAAAACTTGAGTCTTTGAAAACTTTTGTTTCTCCCAAGTTCACAAATTTTACACTCATGAAAATAATCCAGGCAGATACTTCTGCCTAAATTGGCAGCTGAAATGCAAATGATATCAAAATGGATTTAAATCTAGCAGGCGTATTTTAAACAAGAATGTAATTTGCTTTATTTTTCATAGTCTTTTAAATCACATCACAGTCAAAGCTGAGTGAAGCCAGTCACCTTGCCTGGTGCAGAGTCAGACCGCTGTGTAAGTCTTTGCTGGATTGGAGACTTCACCAGCAAGATAAAGCTCTGATCTGAGAAGGGACAGCATCTTTCCCCACACCCTCCACAGAATTTCAATAGATATGAAATATCTATTCACTATTAAAGCCCTAAATGCAATGCAGAGTAGTTTTGTATTTTAATTCCTCAGTACCACAATAATCACTCATTACCAGAGATTATGACTGATAAAGTTATTACAAAACAAGTAGTTCTGTGAGCAGCAGAACTAATGAAGCCTTTTATGCCTTCCACATGCCCCTGGCACCCCTTCTGCTGCTGCAGTACCATGCTACAGCATCTCCTCCCCTCTCCCTCCCTCAATAACACCCCCCCTTGACCCCCAGATCCACCCCTGCCTGGCCCAGCAGCAGGAGCCCACATGGCCAAGGGGCTGCCTGGTGGGTCAGGTCCTGCCACCCCCTGCTCAGCAAACCCAGCAAACACTGCTGGGGGGCTGCACAGAGAGCTTTGGGGGTTGCCTGCCAGCCCAGTGCTGTACAACCTACTGTACAACCCGAGTGTTTTGGAGGCCTGACAAGCTGAGTTGAAATCAGTTCAGAATTCAAAGACTATGAAGGAGGAAGAACGAGCTCACGTGAGTCTCATCTCACAAACACCACAAACCTTACACACAAGCCTCGTTTCCTTGGGAAACCACATTAAAAATAACAAACTTGTTTTTATGCTGCTGCTCTAAGGCAATGTTTTGAAAACATGTCTCAGACACCTTGAATCAAGACAAATATTGACATCAAGATACAGGCAAATTGAATACATTTATAAACAAAATCAAACAAAACCTGATGGCATTACATATCCTATAGCATAGCATTTCCACACAGAAAAATCCACCTGTGATAGTTGTGATAATGAAGTGTTAATGGCAGCACAGTGCAACTTTCTCTTGTGTGAAATCTGATTTCTGAAGTCTGCCTTGGGAAAAGAAGCAACCCCTGTGATACAGCAAAATGCTGAACAGCCTGAAGACAGAGGGCCCTTTCAGCCAGCCCTGATCACAGAATGTCAGGGGTTGGAAGGGACCTTGATCATCTAGTCCAACCCCCCTGCCAGAGCAGGACAACCTAGAGCAGGTCACACAGGGATGCATCCAGTCAGGGTTTGAATGTCTCCAGAGAAGGAGACTCCACAGCCTCTCTGTGGAGTAACTCCACCCAGAGAGCCCAGGGCTCTGTTACTCTTACAGTGAAAAAGTTCTTCCTTATGTTCACCTGGAACCTCCTATGTTCCAACTTGCACCCGTTCCCCCTTGTCCTATCACTGGATATCACTGAGAAGAGCCTGGCTCCATCCTACAATCTTCTGATCCGTAGTCAGACACGTTATCCATTGCAGCAGTGGCCCTGATTTCATCAAAAGCAAAAATGTCAAACCAGATGTCATTGTCTAAATCTCCCAGACAAATACTCACATGGAGTGCCCTCACTATCAGCTCTGCTCCACTTGTGCCAATATCATTCAGCATCAGGTTAAGGTACTGCAGAGTAGAGTTTTCCTTTGGAACAAAGCAAGCAGAAATCAGTGAGGCTGTTGCAGAGCACGCCTATGCTTTCCAAACAGGAGATGCCTCATGCTCATACTTAAAACCTCTGTCCTTCACTACATTTCAAGCAGCCCCTGATTTGGAGTAGTTAGAAAATGCCAAAGTACATCAGATGATGAGGGAAAAGCAGAAAAACGTGTGTAGGTCCTCATGGGCCTTACAGAATCCACCTGGGAACCCACGTGCTCAGCATGACCAAACGAGGCGAGGGTAGAGCTCAGATACAGAACTTTGGGCATTTTCTGAACTTAATGGCACTCCCTGAGCTCCAGCAACAAAGGTACTGAGCAGCAACTCACCATTTGCTGCCCGTATTCTGGTGCTTACAATGACAAAATGGCAGCATTAAAATTTCCTATGTTTAGACCTAGAAGAAAGGCTAACAGAGATGATAAAGTATCTAAAACAAAGGCCCTGGCATGGTTGATGCTACCATCACCTCCTTTGTTGGACTGTAAGCCTAAAAGCCCCAGAGTTTACTCCACCCTTCTTTCTCCACAACACTTTAGCCAAATATCAAACACTTTTCTACCAGAAATTAAAAATCTCCCCAGAGATTACAATCTGGAATTCCAGCGGGATAAACTTGGATGTGAAGGTCAAAATTAATGGAATTTTGCCAAACCAATGCATTCTCATCTCAAATTTACCACAGATAAATATGATCATAGCCAAATAAATCACAATTTATGGAACAATAAGCATTATTTTGACACCTGAAGGAATTTTGCCACGTGCTTTGCTCCAGCATCAGTCAATACGTTATACCTAAGATCCAAACCTGAAAAAGATGAAGAATGAAAAATGAGACAGGTGCATATTTACAATTAACTGACCTTAAATAAAGCAAAATAAAGATAAATTAAGGTTGAAATCAAGACTGCTTATGTTTTCTCATATTAGCACAGCAATGTCAAGCACACATGAAAAGAGCTTACCTGTGACAAATGCAGTGTTGTGTAAGACAGAGGTGAGAACTTGAAGATCACCATCTGTAACTCTCTGCACAGGCATTACATGACCATTTCCAGCTAGTTTTAATGTGATCCCTTTTGTCCATTTGCTATAATATAAAAACATAAGCACATGCAGGGAAGTAAAATCACACAGAAAAGTGAATTTTCTCTCCAGATAAGAGATGCATCCATGCTTGCCCTCACTGATGTGTTTGCATGGAGTTAGCTGCTGCTATTACCTTTGGTAGCACCATGACAGATGTGATTCAAGGTGCACCTCAGCACTGTCCTTTTTGGTATTCTGAAGACACTGTATAGCTGCAAGACCACACTTAGCACACAGGAAGCAGCACGATAAGGGGAAGGCAGATGGAAATAAAGACTATCCTGAAGGTTACCTCATCATCTCCTTTTCACTTGTTCCCTTTCCTTACTCTATCCTGCCCTCAGGATCAAACCAAACACAAACCAGTTCACTACGCTGTATTTTCTCAGGTTTTCTCTCCAAAGGACAATTAACTTTGACCCCAGGAGCATCTGTGAGAGGGACCCCTACCTAAATACATAATGAGAGAGAATTTGGGTGGTTAATAATTTAGCAGGCTTCAGAGACAGCTCAGGGAACCATTACCAGCTGGAAGATAACTGGATGCAGCTGAGGCTTTTTAAACAGGAGGCAGTTGAACAAAAGGAAGGCAGTTGGGGTGACTAGACACTGGATTTGGCCTCTTTAAGGGACACAAAGGCACCATCCCGTACATTTTTCACTTTTTTTGATTTCACTGCTGTAAAGCTGCCCAGAAGAGATATACAGCTGCAAACTTCTGCCAAGATGAGTCAAACTAGAACTTCAGCAATAAACGTTATATATGATTTGTGTTTAAACCTGAAACTGCATTGACTTTCTCATTATTCAGTTCCTTGTGCTGCTATCTTAAGGCCTTCAGAAGCATCTGAAACACGCTGTTTGTTATTTCCTTACATTTTATCATCTTGATCAGCTTCTTGAAGCACGTGAGCAATGAAGGGGTTTTCAGGTTGGCCCAAGCTTTGGCAGGCCCGCACATAGTGCCGGTGAAGATCTGGATGAACTGACATGACCTCTCCTGGAAAACAAAACAAAGTGTTATTGCTTCGTTACAGCAGCCTAGCAACATCACCATGGACCCACGTGCTGTTGTGCTGGGGTCTGCATAACAGTAAAAACAGGTTTAGTCTGAAAAAGATCACAACTCTTGGTGTGCAACACCAGAACAGAGAGGTACAGACAGGCAGGAAAACTCAAGGAAAAAACGTGGATGTGTTTCTGATCTGCCACCACCACGTGGGATCTGAGCTAACAGAATTAATATTCACACAGGTAGGACCTTTTTTCCTGTCAAGCAGCTGCCCCCAACCTCCCAAGACCTACCTGAGTGATGCTGCCTGCACCCTCTCCCTGCCTGAGCCCGCAGAGAGCTCTGCCCGTGGCCGGGCTGGGCTGTGGTTCATGGTGTTTGGTAACGGAGCCCGTTTCCAAGGGGGGTGTCCCAGGCCCTCCCCATGGTGGGGCCCTGGCCCAGCCAGATCCCCAGCCCCTGTGGGGAGGGGAAGTGTGGGCAGCTCACCCCAGGGTGTTTCTTAGTGGTCTGCCCATGGTCTCCCAGGAGCCTTTGCAAACATTTCCGTGGTTACACAGAACAGCCGTTACTTCAAGGGTGTCTGTGCTGGTCCTTTCCACCCAATAAATCCTTCTACCAACTTCACCACTGCCCCTGTGCACGGTGGGCTGGGACCGCGAGCTCTCCTGTCCCACAGCATGCAGGGCTTTATTAGCACTGAGCTAATAAAACAGAAAATACCCTCGTGCAGCATCTGAATTAGACTGGGAAGCCCAGTGTGAGTCTCTTCTCATGGTGGCTGCTCAGCTTTTCTTCCTTGTCCTGGTGACACCTGGAAACCACCCATCTCTGGGAACGTGACGTACTCCCAGCGCAGTTATGGCAGCAAAGGGTGTTGGGTGGGAGGTGACTGACAGCTGCCTCTTGACCTCCTCTTTCATTCTTACCACTCCTTAAGTGGCAGCTGAAACATTTCTTCCATCCAGACATCAGAGGTCTCTCAGGTGGTCACCCCTTCCCACCTCTCGCTCTTTTGCTATGGACAACCCGTACAACCCCAAGGGTTATCACACATCAGGTTCACTGGCACCTCTCTGGCTCGGAAACCACTGAGTGCTACAGAAGAAGGTGCCACCTTTATACAATAGGGCACTTCCAGTTTTACAGTCAGCACAGCTGAAGACAGATTTCAGTGTTTGTAAATACAGGCTTTCAAGGCTCAAGGGTGTTGATTTGTCTGGCTCCTCTGACTCCACAAGGTCACCATCCAAATTTGGCTGTTGGGACATTTCACCATGTACTGGGATTCAAAGATATGGTCCTGCTGTAGGTACTGCAGGATTTTATCTCAATGAATACAAGCAGGTTTTTGCAGGGGTACAACTGAGACTAGAATCTGTTCCTAGATGTTGAATTCTTCCAGTATTTATTTAGCGTAGGAAGGTCTTTGAATACTATTGATTTCTAATTTTTTTCTCTTCTGAAATCAAAAATCAGGAGCAGAGATGGCTGAGTCCCAGCAGAGCCAGGAGGACAGCACAGAGGGAACTCACTGCCCCAAAGCTGACACTGTTGATTTTGAAGATGACCATGTTGAAACTGCACAAGAGATACCAGTGAATGAAGTGCCAGAGGATGAAGCTCTTTCTCCCACGCATGTCACAGACAGGATATTTTTCATTGATTTAGCCAACAAGCAACTACAAACCATCTCATCAGAGGTCTTAAGTCTAGAATATCTGGAAGAGCTGCACATGGAAAAGAACCTGATTGTTAGCATCCCCAGGGACATCAATCACCTGAGGCACCTAAAGGTCCTCTACTTGGATCAGAATTACATACGGGACATATGCGAAGAACTGGGGGAGGTGAAAAGTCTCCGGAGCTTAGATTTAAGTAGCAATCCCCTCTCATGTAGTTCACTGCCAGTTATCAGCAAGTTACAGTCCCTTCGTCAGCTCAGGCTCTATAAAACAAACCTGCGTGAAATCCCAGTGCAGCTCTGTGAAAACCTGCATCACGTTGAACTGCTTGGCCTTTCTGACAATAACCTCAAGTGTCTGCCTAAAGAAATAGTGAATCTGACAAAACTCAAGGAAATTTACCTCCAGAAAAATAGAATTGAAAGTTTTCCCAAGGAGCTTTGTCATATTGCTAATTTAGAAATAATAGATCTGGAACAAAACCTGATCAGTTCCATCCCAGAAGAGGTAGGCTTTTTGACAAACTTAGTTAAACTATTTTTAGCTTTTAATAACTTGTCCTCCGTTCCTCCTACACTGCAACACTGCAAGAAGCTGGCTGTGCTGGATCTGTCTCATAATCTCGTGCGCAAGCTCCCCCCAGGTTTGAAGAAGCTCACTGAAATGAGAGTACTCACACTGTCTGTGAACAGCCTGGGGAAGTTCCCACTCCAGATCTGCCACTGGACATCCCTTTCCCACGTTTATCTGAGGAACATCGGACTGCGTACAGTACCTGAGTCCTTCACCAGATTAACCAGTGTCAGGATACTAGATCTGAGTGAAAATTGCTTTGATGAGATTCCTAAAGGAATATGTGCTATGAAAAATCTGGAAGTACTGGCCCTGGATGGCAATCAGATACAGGAGGTATTTGTTCCTTTGATTTAATTTTAATTTTATTGACACCTCCCTTTTGCAAATCTAAGTTCTCCATTACTACAGTGAGAAGACATTGTTCCACCTGGTATGCACTAGAGCCCATGCTACTCACTATCACTGGCACCTGGAGTTGCGAGGAGAAAAGCAAGAACAAAGAAACACTGACCTCTGTGTTGAATTGTAAAGATGAAATCCTGACTAGAGGGACTGCTTCTGTCTTTTTGAGTCTTTTTTTTTCTGTGTACACTGGAAAATGAGAGCTGCATTTGCATAGAATCTGTATGTCACAAACTGAAACAAAGCAGAGGGCAATTTAGGAATGGATGTGATATTGTTAATGCCTTTAACACCATTAACATTTGCTGTTCATTTCATAATGAACAGTTATGTACCCTAAAGCTGCACTATTATCAGTGTAACAGTATTGATGGACATACTCAGGACATATTGATGGACATTTTATGGTGTTTTTGTTTGGTTCCTTTTTATATAATGCAATGCTACTTTTCCAAGGAGATTTTAACTTGTGCAATTTCCTTCTTAAGGGTTGCATTTACAGTAGTAGTAATTTATGCAAAAGAATCACTTTCAGATTTCATTCATTTAAATTACTCTCCCCTGCACTGTCCATACAAAGGAAATGAAGCAGAATAATGTTTCTGCTAAGAAATAAAATTAACCCCATAAGAAATCTTCCCAGCAGAAGAAACAACATGGATTTTTTTTTCCAAAACTTCCACCATGCTGTGAGGTATAATGTTATATTAATGAGCAGAATATTCCATGTTCATCCATCAACAGTAATGCAGCTCCACAGCATTTTCTTGGAGATTTTTCCCTAAAAACAAAATCCCAGAGATTACTGTTTAATTGACATAATGTATCTTTTTAATGACTGTGTCTAGATACCTGTGGAGGTGAAAGAACTGACAAATTTGAAACACCTTAGCCTGTCTGAAAACCGATTCAGTATCTTTCCAAAGGAAATCTTTCTCCTGGAATCATTGGAGAGATTATACCTGGGTCAAGATAAAGGAATTAAATTCACAAGTCTGCCAGAAGACATCAGCAAATTGCAGGTAGGAGCAACAGAAGGGGGAAGATCTTGGTCTGCTGCAGCACGGCACTTCCATGGACTTCAGCTGCTCCCAAATGCAGCACTGAGGGTTCTCCTGATCTCTTTAGGTACAAGGTGCAGCATTCAGCCAGGGCTGTCAGCATAGGAATAGCATCAAAACTCTGTCTGAAAATCGTATTGTCTGTGTTCAGGAGTCATCCTAATGGTATCTCAGTTTATAAACCTTATGTCTGCACTTACTGATATTCTCTTTACATTGATTATATATCAAGCTAAGGAAAAATTCTTTAATTATTCAAAGTTATGCATACATATTTTCCAGAATCTGAAAGAACTGCACACAGAGAATAATTGTCTGGAGTACCTGCCTGCAGCAATCGGTTCACTGACCCACTTGAAAATACTTGACTGTGGCAACAATCTCCTTAAGGAGCTCCCAGACTCTGTATGCCAAATACAAGGTGAAAAATAGTCTTGGTGTTAGTGGCCTTAAGGACCCAAGTGCCAGTAAGCATTTGGAAGAAGGAGGGAAAGAAGGGAAGGAAGGAATGCAGTGCATTGTTCAGGGCACATCCTGTAATTGTAAGGGAGCCAAGTAGGATAAAAGTTAGGAACTGGGAGGGCAGGGGAACCACTGTACCCAAGCCAAGTGAACAGGAGGTCCTCACCCATCACCTACCTCAACCTCAGGGTCTGGGAAAGAAGATGTTTCCCAAAGCTCAGCTCGAAGCAGATCCCCTGATGTGAGAAGACCCAGTGGGTCAGCACCAGTGACTCCAGGGGGGCGGTGAGGAACTGGCTCTCTGGGGGTGTTCCCCAGCCCAGTCTTTCCATCTTCCCCACTTCTCCATTGCACCTGGTGTGCCAATTAGCCAGACTTCTGCCAGGTGAATTTGACCATCTGGCTACCAGGTGAATAGTCTTTACCTAGTGAAGTAAATGCTTTGCTAGGAGAGCCTGAGTCCCATCCTTCTATATTTTGGGAGCAGACACTTTGAATTTTAGATGCTCTGGTGAGATGTTCAATACACACATTCGTTACATGCTCAGACTGAATTGTTTGTGCCTCATCCATGTGACTTTCATGTGGAGCACACAGCAATGTTCCACATCAGTTGTTCTTTGTGCTGCAGCTGTTTGCTTTTGTGTGTTCAGGTCTGCAAAAACTGCTCGTTCAGAACAATCACCTCTCCCAGCTGCCCAGGAATTTGGACAGTCTTCAGGAGCTGAAGCTGGTCCGTGTGGATGGGAACCCTATGACAGACCCTCCGATCGAAGTGTGTTGTCAGGGGACATCTGCCATCTGGGAATACTTACGGGAGCAAAGGTGTAAAAAGGCCAAGAAATTACAGGTAGGGGTGTTAAGAAAGCCACCACAACATACATACAAAGCTGTGGTTTTAGTAGTAGGTAGTTTGCAGAACAACTGACAGAGCACTCTATACAACACCAAAAATGTCTTAAATCACCATTTGCATCAGCTATGGCAGAGCGTACCTCTGTCACTGATCATGTTAAGGTAAGATATAGGGAACTATCAGGAAATACAGCACTGGGCATCATCCAAAAATGTACCAGAAGGTTGTCACTGCCCTGCCAGGTCACAGTCCTCAGGCACAGAACAGCCCTTACAACTTGCAATGGAGCTTTCCTTCTTCCTTGTACAGTGGAAGGGGAATGTGTGTCTAAAAGCAAGGCAGATCTTCTAAGTCCAGGCATTGCTTATAGATAAAACTAACTGCAGGTGGCATTTTCCACTCTTTCTGATTGTATTTTGACTGCAAAGAGTTGAAGATCCATTGTGCAAAACCATTGAACAAAACACATTTTTTGTGTGTTTTTGTTTGGTTGTTTATTTTTTCCCAAAAGAACATCAGTCTGTCTCAACTGTGGGCCATGGAATTAATTTGCTCAGAAAAAAACCAGGGCAAATCCTCAGTCTTTGATTCTTCTGTACCTAAGTTATTCCTCTCTGTAATGTCTGTAATTTCTTCATGAACTACTGTGTTTCTCCCAAGCTCTTCCTCTGAACTAAGAGGTGACACTTATGTGTATGTAGACACAGTAATTTACTATTCTAATCAAAGGGTCTGGAGAACTACAGTGTTAGTGTCCTCCCTGGTAGGAAATTCCTCTTGAAAAAAATAACATGGAGTAACAGAAAAGCCACATGGCTGAAAATCTATCTCAGATGCAAACAATGTAGTCTAATACAGAATAAAAGGGTTTTTTGGAGACCACAAGGCTTCTTGTGCCTGGCTTTTTGCATCCAGAATATCCACCAGTAGTACTTTTCCACATGACTCTTTGCTTTTACCCTTTTTCTCAGGGTAATCAGATTGTTCTGCTCTCTTTCTCAGGTCCAAAATATGTGGCGTACATTGGTGAACAAGAGCTCGGCACTTGAGACTCAAACAAAAAACAGAAAAAATGAAAAGAAAGGAAAAGAAAAGGGAAAACAGAAGCCTGTAAAAGGATCAGGAGCCAAAAAGTGATATTTGGGCAGTAAATTGCACAAAGATCTTCTCATTTACAAGAAGGGCAAATGTGAGTAAATATAAGCGAGTAGGAGACAAGCAGGATTAAAGCATTTGAATAAAAAAGTGTTACAATGAAAACAGAGGAATTCTTTAGGTTTGTTTTTGTGTTTCTGTCAACATTGACTCTAGCTGAATCTGCCAGATTCTCATTCTGGATGTATGTTATCTCCAAGAATAAAGGCAGCTGAGTAACTGGAAATTGGTCTGATCTGGAGAGATCCGGTGCATTGAAGTGTTCTTCATTCTGAATCCCAAAGTACTTTACATGCAATTCTTAGAAATCTGTTCTCCAGCCAGTGAGGTACAGCCGTATCTAGAATAAAACAATATTTGTAGTCCCACCTACTAGCACTTATTTAATGACTTTTATGTTCAGAAATGATCAATGCCTTGTTTGGAAATATGGAGGAGGATTCCAGGCACTTCTACTAGAACCTGCATTACCACCCTGTCTTCCAGAGGTGTGAAAAGCTGCTTTGAAATTACCTACACTTCTGCAAAACTGTTCACAGATGTTTTGACAATCTGTAGTTACAGTATCTTGAATGACTGCAAGCTGTCAAACCCTCAGCATTACAGCTCATCTCTGAGATAGCGTGGTGACAGTTTGTAAAATGCCTGTGTATGACAGCCTTATTTGAAAGCAGAGAGTCCATAAAATGCAATATTCTGCAATGATTCTGGATCCTGGCATGTCATAACACTTTTGTTGTTCAAAAGCACCATGACAAACACTCCTTACTATAATTCTAGCAGCCAGATTTATATGCAACCATGTCTTTCCACAGCACTTCACAGAGAGCTGTTTGTCCTGGGCATCTCATGTCCTTGTCTAGTTTTCATCCTGTGTTGTTCAGTCACTTCTTAAACTCCTCCAGAGTTTTATTTGCAGCATCATGAGAGGACAAAGGGCTGGGAAGGGGATCATGAACAGCAAGTGGAGAGATTGCTAGCAGCAAGTCCATACTGTGCTCTGGAGCTGAGAAGGAAGAACTCAACTACAGCAAAGCAAGAAACCCCAACACTGATGTCCAGTTCAACCAGTAAGATTACTACAGATATTGTATGTTAAACATGGGCCAGCTGCTTTACTGAATTAGAGAGGTCCCAGTGGGAAAGGAGAGATCCAGAGAGATTCTCACCAAACAGATAAAGGATCAATTTCCCAGTTGAAGCAAAGGCAGATTTGAGGAGGAAAGTCACAGAAAGGCAAGTGATTAAGAGAAGAGGTTGGTGTGCTGCTGTTAAACAGAGATGATGCTACTTCCTGGCTTCAGCCACTGCTTGAAAGTCTCCCCTGTTATTCCTGTATGAAATGGGCTCTTTGCTTCATTTTAGAGGTTGAGGATCTCTGTAGAAAATACCTGATCCCACACTGCAGCAATTCTCTGGCACCTCTGACCAAGACACTCCAGTTCACCTCACATTTTTCAGAGCTGGGGAAGCCAAGTGCACTTCTCAAGTGGAAATGAAATGGGAACCACGAAGTCCATAGAGACCCTCCCATGAAATCATGGGTTAAATGATCAAGAGGTATCAGCACAGCATGGTCAGCTGCTGGTTATAACCACGACCCCAGTCAGAAGAGTCACCTGGACTGAAAGCCGAATATTGATCTGCATCTGCATGGGAGAACTTGCTGAGAGGGGTCCTAGCAAGTTAGGAAAGTGTCACTGAATGATTCTATCGTGCCTCTCCACCAGAAGATTGCTGCAGCATGTAATATACTCAAGGCTAATTGAGCAGTAATTTATCCCTCAAGCTGCCTCAGGATTTCTCTAAGACTCCTCACTCAGTGGGCAGATCTTTACTTCCTAAAATACCTTACCAATGAATAATCCCACTGCAGTCTTTGAACTCACGTGTGGGTTAACACGCTCCATGACACAAGTGACTATGCCAGAATTTGGCTCTGTGTAAGCAAACACAATAAAATGCCAAATAAGAAAATATCAAATAAAAAAAGGAGGAACCACTTACACGTCCCAAGCTGGTGCTTTTTCTAATAAGCTTTGGGCAAAAAGCAGGGTGCTCTGCTCTTAGTTAGAAACTGCCCCGTGGCTTTGAATCATAGACTTTGTTTATTTCCTTCATCTTTAGGGTAAGGATAAGAACACCATCTACGTGACAAGGTGTTGTGAAGGTTAAAGTGTTAATCCTGAATGCAGAAAGCATGAAGGCACTCCCACTGCCTTTCATATGTTCTAGATCAGACTCTTACATCTGGAAGTCTGGTTTCATGTTGCATGTCATAAAAGGGTCTGTACAGAAAGGGTCTACATAGTCTGGGTAAGGCTGAAAAAAGTCAGGATGAGAAGGACCATCCCTGAAGTATCTCAAGTCTTCGCATAGCCTTATCCAGAATGCTTATGGATTGCTCTGTATCCAAAATCCTTGCTAAGGTAGCAGGACATATCTACCACAGCATTTCCCATGCCTCTGAGACCTGCAAAGACACCAATCAACTGTTTCTTACCTTGATTTTATGCTGATTCTGTACACAGGATTCATCTACACTATGAGATGGCATCAAGGGCCAGAGCAGACACAGAACAGCTCCTTCAGTATTCTCCTTACTGGACTATAGTCCCAAGTTGTTGGGATGCTTTCCAGATCTCACAGCTGTGTAGATTTAATGCATTCACAAAGAGGCAAAAGTTTTGGGGGAGAAGAAACTGAAATTTGAAACATAGTTTTCAAGTATTTTCCATGAGACATTTTCCTTGTATACACGAGGCCACATTCACACTGCCCACCCAGCTGCATTAGCACAAACCCCAACCACTTCCCTCCCCTGGCAAACCTGCAGTGTGTCCATCTGAAATCATCATCTCTCTTCTGACAGGGGTCATGGCTGTATTCACAACATGAACATTAAGTGTATATAGTAGAGTAAGCATGGCCCAGAGAATCTGAAAGAACATGTTATTAAATGGAATGATCTATGCTTACAGAGCTTAAATAACAGTTTTCTGTAATTGTGAAACTATTTCAAGAGCTCTCATGAGATGAGATTACTGAAAACTGGGCAGTCTTCTTAGCCAGAGACACATAACACTTGGTTCATGTGCTGCTTGTGAAAGGCCTTCCAGAAACCTCCAACTTCCATCAACAGTCAAAACGAATGTTTCTCTTCTTGTCTTCATTAAAGCTTTCCAGTCGCTTCCGCTGCGACTCTGAAAGGACCCATCTTTGCATCCCCAGCTGTGCCAAGGCCGGCAGCTTTGTCAGGGCTGCTAACAACTCACTGAACCACGTCCCACAGTCACGGCAGGACGATGGGCGAAGGCTGACATCCAGCTCTGAGAGCTCTTTGAATACTGCTAAGCCTTGACAGAAAACAATCCACCCTTGGTCAGAGATGTTGTTATTGTAACTCAAATCCAGCTGCTGTAATCTGGCTAGATGGCCATCCTGCGTCAGCAACGCTGCAAGAAACAACAGACACAAACACAACTAATGCATCCTGGCAATTGCTTTAAAAGCCTTTTAAATAATACCATATTCTTTAAGGCCTTTCAGCAGTCAAACAGCAAGATTCAACTCCTCAGCAACATAAAATCACGTGCTGTTTCTCACAAAGGTCGTTTTACTACAACTGAAGGAGTGCACAACGTTTAAACACAGGCAACTCGAAAGGAACAGAAGTATCAGGTTAAAATTGTTTGGCAACCTGAAAACCTTCGAGTCAGCTGGAAGGAGGTTATATCAAGTGCCAATTAAAATAGGCAGACAGGCTTTACAGGGAGATTTAGAAATAGGAAAGCAAAACTAGACGAGGCTGCATGATTACAGCAGGCACTGTGGGATTACCCTCCCACTGTGGGAGGGTAATGGCCCCAGTATGCCCCAAAGGAACTGGAATCCTTAGTGTATGATTGGCAAAGGAGACACACATCCAGGGTGATGTTTGCAAAGTCAAAAATATTCAGGCTTCATCTCACCAGCCTTCAGATTACAGGGCCTTAATAGCTGTCACAGTTATTGCCAGTCTCAGACACTCAAAACCCAGGAGCCAGGCTCACAGAATCAGGGGGATGATTATAAAATAAACAGGTTTTTAAAAAGATGCTAGAATTTGTTCCTTCATTGGGTTCCCATTTTCTAGTATCTCAGCAGCTGCTAAGAGGTGGGCTAAAATATTTCTGTTTTAATTCTCCCATAACAGTTTGACTCCAGAAACACACCTAATGGCCTGAGAGCTGGCAGTGCCTGTAATACCGGCTGTCAGCACGTACATTTCCCATAAATTACTGAACCCAAACCCAGCAACCGAGCAAAATAAAACCTCTCAGAGGCAGCTTTAAATATCTGATACAAAAAACAGACACAAAACCTGCATTTTCTATGTGCTGCCTTTTTGTATCAATAGATAAAATTGCTAAAAGATTCTTTGCTTTTTTATCCCTTTCAGCTTTTGCACTGTGGATGTACAGGACATGCAGTCTTCAGCAAAATGAAAACACTTTCTGGGGAAAATACTGCTGTGTTTTCCATCTTTTCCTTTATTTATGCAAAAACACGCTCAGCCCATGGAACAAGTCCCCTCTGAATTGTGGTCTAAATGCCCTGCTCATTGACTGCTAGTAAATACCATGCCATACGTACTTAGAAGCGCCAGATCTTCAGCCACCAAGTTACAGCTGCTCAGTCTTAACACTTGAATCTTCGTTGCAAGCTTTAGTGCTCCCAAAAGCAGCTTTAGGTTCCCACCAACGCACTTATTCCAAGAAAGGTCTAATATCTCCAGTTCAGGAAGGTGAAGGGCAGCTTCAGCTGAAAAGATTAAGACCAGCAACTTCTGCTTACTAAGAGAAAAGATGGCTTCAACAGACACCTTGCTGGCAATTCCCTGCAAATAGGCTTTTAACAGGCTGGCTACTTCTGATTAGAATAATTTATTTTATCCTAACAAAAGTCAGACAAAAAAATATCTCCTGTGGTCTTTAAAGAACGTAAAAAGGTCCTGCCTATAGAATCTTTAAGGACTCTCTGGAGGGGTTTCTTGTTTATGTTATTGGCCTGACCTTGTCCCACCGAAGTAAATTTAATATAAAAGCTTGCTTTTAAACCATTTTATATACATTTAAAGACAGAAATTTTTTTGCTGTGAACTTACCACACAAGGTGAAAATCTCTATATCTTTTGACAACACTGATTTCCATGATGTCACTCTTACATAATTGTAATTATATAAATACAGTACTCTCCCTGCAGAGACCTCAGGCCAGTGTAGCTTGCCACTGCTTCTGCTGGAGGCAGTCCAGTTTTACTATAGGTTTCAATGTCACAAAATATACTACGAGTGCACAATGCACAGTAACTAACAGATCCCTCTGCACTTAGATTTCATGTGCCATATGGAACACCTATCAAAGGGACAGTGCAGCTGCTAATCCACTGAGATTTGCAGTAAATAGACAAAAGAGGCTGAAATTACCTAACCTGTGTTAGATTAGACTTTTCTTCAGGGCTGTGCAGTATCTTTTCCATTACTGCAGCCATTGCCTCCGTTCCTGCATTGCCCCATGCTCAACTCTATCATCCCAGAAAGTTTCTACTGAAATTTTCACCTGCAGTCAGGTGAAAAAACTTCAGTCAAAACTTTACCCTGCTGAACTGCAAATGCAGTGTTACAACAATTACAGCATAATATGAAATCATGTTTTGCATTCTCTCCCAAAATTAAGGAATATACAAAAGCTCCCTATCAGACAAAGGACTAAAAGGACTTCATCCAGTCACATATAATGGGGGAAGACATACAATGGTCTTCCCTTGCAACCAGGTCCCATGAAGCACTGGTTTCATCACAGGCTTCTTCACTCGATCTGTGGCACAAATTAACCATGACCTTTGGAGTTCAGCCAAAGGAGAGTGAAGTGCTTTGTCCCACAAGGATACCCAGAGAATAGACGTGCTTTAAAAAAACATTCCTACCTAGGGATGAAAGCGACTCTTCACCTAAACCACAATTGCTGATGGCCACAGATTTCAACTTCGGTAAAAACCTGAGCCTGCCCAGAAGAGGAGCAGATGAGATTCCTATATTTTTATTCGAGGATAAATCCAACTCTTGAAGACTGGAGAGTAAAGGTATCACCTGGGCTAGGAAAACATGAAATATTTATTAGACAGTCACTGATCCAGAACAAATATGTAGTTGTATATTTGCCTGACATAATTTCTTTTCTTTATAAATCAATCCAAAAGTCAAGGCCAAGTTTTGACACTCAAATTTACAGTGAGTAATGTTTTACTCCATAAATAGACCTGTCCTTTTCAGTAGGGATGTTTAAGAAATTAGGCATTACATACTGTGTGGAAGGTTGTCAGAACACGGCTTCCTGTTGAAATTTTCTAGGTGAAATATGGAATTTAACATTAAGTGAGTTGGGGGTTATTTCCAAATGCCTTCACTGCTAACTGAAACTCCTTTATATCAATGTGACTGTTCTCTATTGGCAAAGAAATTAAAAATAAATCATGATTGCTGTTACTAATAATTGCTATTTCCCAATTATTCAGCAACAGCTTTTCAAATTATCTTCTTTAGCTGGAAAATATGATGTGGACAATATAAGATTTGTTGTTGTTGTTGTAAAAACCAATATAAAAAAGCTATGATAATATACACAGAAAAATAAACTATCTCACTAATTGAATAGGAAATGTCTTTTTCTTCCTAACAGTATTTATGGGTTGGATCAATTCAGCCTGGAGACTGTTGTCTTTAGCTTTCCTATAAAGCACACAGCAGCAGCAATGCAAGATCTCCTGACATCACTCCCTACTCGACTTAAAGTTCACCAAGGGAGATTTAGGCTGTTACATTTACATGCCCATAAGCATCTTGGATCCATGACAACTTACATCAGGGAGGGAACTGTCCCTGGATATTTCCAGAATTACTGATTGTCAAAAAACCCGGTGCTTGGTGGCAGTTCCTACATTCCCATCATGGCAGGTTCAGGTCCTTAGTTCCACATGCACTCAGGCACTATGAGATTTCATTTGATGCAGCAAAAAACCATTCCTTATTGATGGAGAAAGCCATCCTCCACACTGCACTTCCAGAACTGCCTAAAGAAGATGTACTGACATCTGCTGGACTAGGTCAGGCAGAATGTCTTACACCTTTGAGATACTTTCAGAAGTCAAAACCTACATTTTTAATGGAATTCCTCAACATGTCCTTACACAAAACGGTCACGTCCTCTTCTGTTACACAGCACTGGTGGAGATCAAGGACTTCAAGATTTTTCAAGCTGGCCAAATGAGCTGTTGAGTCTTTAAAGCCACCACCAATCTCTTTGTTACACGATATGTCTAATTTTCTTAGCTGGGCAAGGTGCTGCAAAGCAGTGTCTGAAATGGAAAAGGGAGCATGCTGGTCACTGGCTGCTACAGTGGCACAGGTCACGGCTTTAGAGTTTATTCACTTTGCATCAAACTTTGCACAAGGTATGGCAGGCAATGCTCTTAGACTGAGCTTCAGTGTACAATCACAGCAGACAGACATACAGTAATACTGCAAAGCTTCCCCATCTATGCAACTCCATTCTTCTGGAAAAGAGCAGGTGAAGGTAAGGCCAGCTTATCCCCCAGACCCATTCAATCCACAGCCTTTTCCTGAAATTACTACTGGATGCGTTAATTAGTGCCAGTTGTTTTGTCTTATGGATAAAATCTCCACTAGGGAGATACACAGATACTAAGCCCATTTCATATGACTTCACTGGACACTCATTAAGTGATAATGGTGAATTTGGATTCCCCTCTGAGAGTAGGATTAGCTTGTTAAAAGTTAGTGAGCCTGTCTGTGCCCTTGTCTTTCTGTCTAGGGAGAGATGAAGCATGTCTAGAGAGCCATTAATACACCCTAAGATGTGCCTCAGATAAATGGTGTGGAGGGTGACTCTCCCCAGTGACTTTCACATGCTCAAGCTCAGGGAAGATAAATGCTGCTCCTGGTGAAAGCCTCTGTAGTCTTTTATCAATCCTCAAACAGCAAATAACGATTGCCCATTAATACTGCCAAACCATCAGCAAAATCCCACCTCATTGCCTTTCTTAAATGGTTTTCAGATGTACAATTTATTCAGAATGAAAGTATTTCTGAACATAAAGTCTAACCTAAGCCCTGGAGGCTGTCTTGCTTTAATCCACACATGTGCAAGTTTAACTCTTTCAAGCCTGGCACATTTTTCAGATCCTGAGCAATAATCTTCATGCTGCAGCCGATGTGTTTGTTGATAGAGAGATCTAATACTTCCAGGTTTGGGATCACATTTAAAATTTCAGCTGGAAAAAAAAAAGAAAATAAAACCAGAATTGTTAATTGTCTGGAATCTATATAGATGAGCCCTAAAAAAGTTCAGCACCATGGCAAAGAGGAAGAGGTATGCTAGGTCTGCCTATATGTATAGTTTAGATTTACAAAGTTCCTATTCTATCAAATACAGCAAAACAAAGATTGGATAGGAATCAAGGAAAGCAGTGAAATATCTGTATGAAAATAAAAGTGAAAAAGTACAGGGACAGTAAGAAAAATACAGGGGAATAAGAAACTGGAATATAAAGAGAAAGAAAAATTTCTAATGAAAATATATAGGACTGTATGTTGCATATGGGCGACCTCCTGCCATGGAGATGAGAGCACAGGGGCTTCTCTTTAGGGAGAAAATATCTTTTAAAACACAGCATGAGATGAAAAGACCACAAAAGATTAAGCTATGGTGAGAGGAAAGAAGGGACAGCCGTCAAGTGGTTGCCAACTAAACCTAAACTCCCATCCCTGAGGTCTTCTTTCCCATCCCATGTCTCACTACTACATATTCAGCTGTTTAATTTTAAGCAATCAATGCTGGAAATCCTGGCACACATGACTTGCTCAGGGGCTCAAAGGAGCCAGCAACCTCAGACCACTGAGGCAGCCAGACTGTGGTTTAGTTCTGGCTATTCTCCTTGCCCCTACCTCACGTGGTTAGGAAGAATGATTTTCTTCTTTGGCAGAAAGTGCATTAAATCCCAACACCATGTGGTAAATACTGTCATAATGTAGAGCCCAAAATGAATTAACTTCCCACTAATATTGAGCTCATTACAGCCATAATCTGGGTCAAGCAAGTTACACTTTTGCAAAGCCAGCTATATGGATGCACATACCAAGGGATTCTCCATCCTTTGCTGTCAGGTTACAGTCTGTCATTTTCAAAAGTCTTAACTTGCATCCTTTCTGGAGTTTTTTTGTCAGGAGTGAGAGTTTCCCACCTATGTTACTGTTCCATGATAGATCCAGTTCTTCAAGTTGAGGAACAATTTCAAATGCTTCTCCTGTAACAGAAGTCTAAGATGATTCATTCTAGGCATCAATTTCAGTGCAAGACAAAAATACAGGTTTGGAATATATTCAAGAGGAAGGTCAGCCACTTAATTCTCAAATTATTATATTTTTAATGGCTTGCCAGGAAAATTGGTGTATGCCATGAATTGTTGCTAATGGAGCAACGTTTTATAAATTCTCACCTTGTCTAAGGAGCAATATAGAGCACAAGCCATTGTCACAGCACACACAGACTGTTTGGCCATCATTGCAGACCTGTGCCAGGACCCAGAAAGTCTGGTCTACAGGGAAATCAATAAAAATGACAGGTCTGAATTTACTGTCCTGTGTAGTTCTGCTCTAGTTTATTTGGCAAACTTCCAACATCCTCTGTACTGCATCCACAGGTTATTTTGGAGGAGATGAAAGAAGCCCTCTCACAGCTATTCCTGAAACTTAAAAACTTCACTTCCAACACGAATCCCTGGCTCACTTCATAAGGAATCCAGGTGAGCTTTGTTTTGACCCAGATTAACTTCCCCACGATTTCAAGGCAGACAGCACTGATTTTGATCACATTCAGAAAAATGATCCTTTTCCAGGTTTGATGCCCCTGCCAATGTGAACGGTGTCAGTGCTTCTTTGTAACACCAACATCCCACCACAAAATCCACCTTCCAAGCTTCCTTTGTAGAGGAGAGACGCAGATGTATATTTGCATAAACTCCTTCTCAGGAAAGATCAATTAATCAGACCATGTGCAAGTGAAATATCAAAGAGCCATGCACAAATTTTTGATACAGAGTCTTGTCATCCACCTAATAACTGAGAATTGCACTTTAGTAATAAAGCCCCTTCGTGCCTGTGTATTTTTGTAATTAATTCTTCACAAAATATTTAGAAAAAGAATTATTTTTGTTGTTGTAAGTGAATATCCAGTTTTGAGAGATAAGGACATGCCTTAACTTTTATTTTTGCATTTATTTTAAATTATTGCCTCAATTTTGAATATTGAGCAATGCACTACAGCTGAGAAGTGGTTTTGCCTCTGCAGCATAGCCTGTTTCTGTTTGACATGGGGAGTAGCATTCCAGACACATTTTCCACCCAGAAGATAAATAAAAAGGGCTATAACTCCAGGAATGGTTTCCTACCACCTCTCACAGCCACAGCTCTGAGTAATCACATAGGAGAGGTTGATATTCTGGTTATATTTGAGGCATTGATTGCTAAAAAGAATGAGCTGAGTCCACAAGTGCCTACATTCCCACAGATTGATACAGACACAGTCAAACAGGCAGTACTGGCCTAAACACACACATTGTTTTCAAAATCACAGGCAAAATCAATGCAAACTGTCTGCTGTCATTCCACATGTCAAGGGCATCACATTTTGACTGGAAATTCAACTCCCATGATCAGTTTTGTGTCTGTCTCAGCAGAGGCTAAGTCAGAACAGAGAAGGAAACAGTACAGAAGAACCAGACTGAATAAATCAATTGGAAATAAAACTAATAAAACTCGAGAGAAAAGATAAAGTATGAGAGAAGGGTTTGAGAAAGCATGAAATAAATTTGAAAAAATCTGATAGAAAATGAAAGGCAGGTTTTACCCTCATCAGAAACAGACCAATTATTTCCCCCAGCTTTTGTCGAGATGCATTTCTCCTCCCCAGCAGACAGCATGACCCGCTTTTGAGCCACCACCATACATGTAATTTAATTTCTGAACCATTCCTGGAAAATGACACAAACCTCAGCTTTATAACTCAGACTGGTTTTTAGAAGTTGCAAAAGAAGCAGTAGTTTTGTTAGAATTCCTAGTTGATAGAGCTTGCATTTCTTTTAGAAACATATCACAGAACCACCCCAGAGTAAACTCCAGGCCCAGAGGTGACTCAACATCAGAACCTGAGTGCATAACAACACCTTCAAATCTCATGCTTTGCAGAAAGCAGAGTTGCAGGCACTCTAAGCAAAGAAGCATGTGGAGGAATAAGGTTCTCCCAGACTTGCAAAAACAAGTTATAAAGCTCCAAGGCAGCACTTCTGGTTTTAAATCTCCTCCAATAGACCATCAATTTTTTTGTGATGAGCACTGCATCTGTCCTGCAGCATGAAGACCTAAGGTGACCCTATTATGGCCAACTCTGTTTCAGCTCTTCTGTCTACCATTAGATATGAAAGCTACCCAAAAGAATACTAATCTAAATTGAAAACATGCTTTCCTGCAAGTAGGACTTGAATTCATTTCCCTTCTGAATGTGAAACCTCCATGCCCTGAGGAACAAACCAGGCAGACCTACTCAAATGTATAAGACCACTCCTAAGCCCAGGTTCTTTCTACTGTTTCACAGCAGGAGTTTACATTGTCCAGTGTGGAAGCAGCAGGGGTAGGATGTAGGAAGAGAGGAGTTGGATTACATTAGACCCAAGCTGTCTGCAAGTAAATGTAAATGAAATCCTGTACCTAAGGAGGTGACATCCTCAGCTGTCAGCCTGCAGTTGTTAAGTCGAAGGACTTTTAACAGGCTCACATGATGAAGATGAACAGTGAGAGCTTTCAAAGTCCCACCAATACAACCACTCCAGGACAGGTTGATCTCTTCCAGCTCCGGGAGAAACGGCAGTAAAGAAGCTGTAAAAAAAAAAAAAAACAAAAAAGAAAAGAAAAAGCATATTCTGTTTGCATGTTACCTACACAACCTGGATGCCAATACATTCTTATACAGAGATGCTTTCTACAACCAATACAGCATTATAGAGCCATGACAATTCATACCTCACTTTTCTTATCTGTAGTTGGAGTGTAAGGACACTCATCTGCTTTGCAGACCTGTATGAATTTTATATTTATGTATTTAACACATAATTTATATAATTTGTTAATTAACGTTTCTCAAGGAGCTGGGACCACCAAATGAAAAGTTAAATAAAGCCAGGCCTGTATAAAAGAAAGGGAAGGGGAGAGAGGAGAGTGAATAATTGGACAGGTAAATAAGAACTAAAGAAACGTATTAAGTGACCAGCTGAATAAAATGTGTGTTTACCCAGCTCTGTTACGTCTGCTGCACTTAATGCACAATTACTTAGATCCAGATTCTTGCTGTTGGGTTTCTTTCCCAGTTCCTGCATGAACTGGTTAAATCTCTGCTCACCAGATGGTGACTCCACTTCAGAAACGAGATGTGAACGTCCATCTGAATAAAAGAAACAGGGCTCTGGTTACCTCTGCTGCTAACACAAGGTATAAAACTGGTCTGTGGCTGTCTGGTGAAGATTTTAGGAAATAAAGTAAATCTGTCAGTAACCTGGGCTCTATTTTTGATCAATGTGGACCAATAACCCGAGTGATAAGATCACTATAGATCAGATCACTACAGATCAGATCACTACAAAGCTCCTGATGCTGAGTGAGAGAAGAATCTCCTATTGCACATCTTCATACCACCCCAAGTAGCTGTCCTCTCGTTATTTCCCCAAACCTACTCAAAACTCTTAGGACAAAGGATGGAGTTGTAAGCCAGCTCCTTTTTTAAAGAAGCCTCCGTTTTCTCTGGTGTGGATGTAAAGAGTATTCTTGTGTGCATAAAATAAGGTTCATGATGAATTTCCCTTCCCCTCTCCCTCACCACTGTCAAGTTGTAGGAAACATCTGCTCTTGCTGTCTTCAGATTGCTTTAGCAGCAGGGTGGACAGAGACTGACAAGCCAAGCTACTGCTCAAAGTTTGGCTTGGAAACCAAGCAAGCTCTGCAACTAATGAGCTGACTCCAGCAGTGACCTCTCACACTGGAGATCAAGACAGAGGTCACCCAAAAGTTTTATTCCTCCTCAGCAACATGGATCTCACTCCTTGCTTGGCACCTATCAAATTAGAGGGCATATCCTTGGTAATGTTCCAACCAGAAGCAAATCTGGCTAAAGGCAGCAGAATGCAGGATTTTGGCTAGCAAGAAAAGCAACTGATTTTCTATGAAATTAAAATATATATGCATGCACATGCATTTCATTATTGTACCTTCTACAGAGAGATCTTGCTTCTCACTCTGATCATCACTGCCAGAGTTGTTTATTTCTTTTTCTTCAATTTCCCTTCTGTCCTTGCATTCAGATTTCCCAAAGTCAAAGCTCCTGAAGAATTTTTTGATGTCTGAAGGCTGCTCGTTTCTTTTTCCAGCAGAGGACCTCTTCCCTTGAAACTGTTTTATAACTAAGTCAAATGGGGAACTCTTCGGGATGTCCTCTTCATGGTTATCCTGGAAGCTCTGGATGTCATCTTTCAGGGGATCAGCAGACATGGAAATAATTAGTTTTAGTAACAGTTACTCTTGCTTACCTTCATAATGGCAGATGCACTGAGAATTTCCTACCATTCCCTCCACGCTAATATCAGAAAAGCACTGTTTAACAGACCAGACTCTGAACTCATTTCTCCCCCTTCAAAAGGAACTCGTGATGCTCAGTATCAGCACAGCAGACTCAGTGGTCCCAGTTCTCAGTGGTACAGGTGTCACTCTCTGCTGCCTTGTTAATGCAGACTGCCCCTAAGGCCACATCACCTGGCCACCGAGTGCTGAAAGGTTTAACCTTCTGCTTCACCTATCATTTAATCCTCAGGTTCAATCCATAGTCTTGTGGCCACATTAAAGAAGCCAGGCTGAGATGTCCCCATTCTGCGGGGATGCCCAGTTAAGTTTGACTCCAGAGTGATTCTTCATACCAAAGGCCACTCCAGCAGTCAAGACATGAGAGGATGAGGTGTGCAACAGGGAGTACAAGGACATCCTTACCCAGACAATGTCACACACTCCCAAGCTCAGAGTGGAATGTGCAAACGAAGCCCCATTAACCTTAGAGCAAAGCTGAAGTGATAGTGCAGAAAGCAACCAGATATCGTAGCTATGAACACTGGGACTGTGCCAATGCTGGAAGAAAGCAAGGCCCCAGATAGCTCGTTTGGAACTGCTCAGGACTATGGGGACCTCAGTTTCAGTGAGTAATTCACAGATAAATTAAAGTTGGACTTTATAATTTATACACATTCATTCCTTATTTCTGTTTATATTACGCAAGCTGTAGCATCACCCGGTGATTCTGAAGCTGCTTGGTTTTCCTCCAAATACCAATTTAATGCTCTTTCTTTAGTTTTAATTCTAGCATTCACCTGCACACACATGCTTTTAATGGAGCAGTCATAAAAACTAAGCAGGCATTAATTAACTTTTGCTTTGTGGGGACTGTGTGGAAAAGGTTTGTGTTAAGTCTTGGTGTGTGCAAGAGCTCACACCAGAGCTCATGAATGGATTTCTGTGCTCACACAGACTCCCCCTTCTCCCGTACAGACCTGCACACAGGACTTGTTCCACAATTTGCTGTCATCCAGAGAGTACATGAACTCAATCATTTTAATAACTGATATAGATAATAGAAAGAATGTCCCTGGCACCGAATTTCCACACTTTAAAGTCTTGCCCTTAACAGCCTGTCACAGCTGTACTTCTCAGAAGTACAAAAATGATACAGAACAATGTACCCAGATGTACACGCACACTTGCTGAGCTCCAAAGCCATGCTGGTTTCCCTGGCTGTGCCCCCATGCTGTGCAGCAGCATTATTTTGAACAGACAAAGAACATACCTGTCTTTTCCATCGGTACGCTCGCGGATCTCTCACTCTTTACACTACTTTCAGGGCTTGCAGGAGAAGTGAGCCATGACATGCAAACAAAACCCCACTTCTTGCCCTAATAGGACTTTCCGTGTAGTTTTCTTTCAAGAGTTTCTTGTCTTCACCAGTCAGACAACAGCAGCTCTGTGGCAGTGGTTAGTGGGCTCTTTTCCAGCGCCTCTATTCTTCTGAGCTGCTTCCCCACGTCACCCCACTGTCCCTGGCCTCTCTCTTCTGGGGGGGTTGAGAAGTCCATTTAAGTGCTCTGATCATGCCCCAGTTTCTATCACTCAGAGGCAGAAATCCGGAAGTGGCAGCAGAGGCTTTGATCCTGCACGCCAGCCACCACAGGTCCCTGAAACAGCTGTTGTTAGAAGAGGCTGAGTCACCTTACAGATCAAGTTACAAGGCTACCTGAAGAAAAGCTCTTTGTTTTCCCACCCCTTTTGTCCATACTGCTCAGAAATAAATACTGCTGGAGGCTGAGCAAAGCCCTGCTGTCAGCAGGATGTGGCGCAGCTCAGTAAGAAGAAGAAATACAGGGGACTGGTGCACCCTTGCTCAGCTCAGGGCAACCAGAGACACGAGCAAGAGGTCCTGTGCATCACCCAGCACAACCTGCTTGTAGGCAACAGCACTGGTCAACATTAGGGTGCAATCATTTCATACATTGCATACACACACCAAACTTCACTACACCTTGTTTTGTCCACCTGTCTGCCCTAGAATCTGATTTCCATGGCAGCAAGTGTTACAATTTCTAGATTAAATGTACTCGTGGTCACTTACACTGAATCTCTTTAGCTTTGGTGATTCTTTTAGATCTATGAGGTCTTCACTTTTGTAGGTTAAACCAAACAAACTCTTCTTGTCTTGTGGCAAACTCTGTTTCCCTTCTCCTTCCTGCTCACCCTTGTCTGTACCTGTCACAATATAATTTATACTTCCCTTAATACAAGGGACCTTCCACCTACATGTATACACGAAGACATATGCAGACTGGAGTGCTTTTGGTGGGGAATGATAAAGCTGGTCAATAATAAAGATTCCTGTGAAAGCAGCTGAGCAGCCACCAGCCGTGAGGACAGGCTTGGCTCAGTGTGTCAAGGTACAAATGATTCAGACAGGGTGGAATGAGACACTGGGTGCTGCTGGGAGCCAGCGGGGTAAGGTTAAGAGGAGAAAAACTTACAGTGAATGTCAGGAAAATCCTCCTGCCCGTGAGAAGGACCATGCTGGGAAACATTTACAGCAGGAAAAAATGCACAAAACCACTGGCATGAACCACCTCTCCCTGCAGGAATGGCAGGCACGTTTCTATCCCCAGACAGAAAGGTTCTCCACGTTGGTTTTAGGGTTTTCTGACACCGGGAGTGGCTGTCCTGTCCTGTCCCAGTTTCTGAAACTGGCATCTCTCTATGGATCTGTATCCACTGGGAAAGATCAATGCCCTGCGTGCTAATTCACCTCATGTGTTCAGGCACCTCAGCTACGCAGACTGTTGGAAACCCCAAGCATTTCTGTTGGTAAGGAACTTACTGAATTTGACAGCTCTTTTCCACTTCACTTGTTCTGCTTAACAACAGAGTGGCCAGGGGTGAGATGGAGCCAAGGCAACCTGTGTCCATGAACATGTGCCAGGCTCTGCTGGCCCAAGACACTCGATGCCCACTGCAGTTCAATGAGAAGGTGGAATGGGAACATCTGATAACCTCCGCTCCCTGGAACTGGGGAAATCCTTGGGCGTGTTCAGCACTGGTTACTGGTCAGGTTGGGCTGACTTGAATGCTCTGACATCAGTGTGATGATGTGTTGCCCATTCAGAAATTCTTTCCCCACTTGAGGCTGTTGAATGACAGTGAAAATACCTGACAGCAGCGTGACAGCATCGCGGGGAGAGCAGAGATGCAGTTCTGCAGTGACACAGTGTCCTCTTCCCAGAAAGCAAATCTTCACCCTCTTTTACAGCAGCCATGAAGGAAGAAGTGACTGCAGGGTTATCCTGAAGCAAAACAGGGCAATTGGAGCAAGGTGGCTGCACTGGGTTGAAAACTTGATCACTGCTTTGCAACAGGCCGAGGCTGTGCTGTGAACACACAAAATATCCCAACGACCAGCCCCAGCCATGCCCTTGTTGGCTGCTGGGTTGGGCCTTGCTCTGTTGGTCACTGCCTCCTCCGTGCCACACTTGTGAACACGTGTCCTGCTCCTGCTCCTCACAGTGTGTCATGGGCAGCACAGGGCAGGCTTAGCTCTGGGAGTTAAAAAATAATAAACGCCTTCCCCTTTCTATCCAGTTAAATGGTTTGGGACCATCTGCCAAGAGCTCAGTGTCACACTTGTTTATATCTGCTCTTCCCTCTGTGTAGACCTGGGGCAAGGTTAGGAACAGCACCAATTTTGGAATAAAACAGTTAAAGTTGCATCCCACACAGCATCCTCTGGTGAGAGATTAACATGGATTTTTATACTTTACCTCATTGTGACTCCTTAAGCCGGCATATATTCCAAAGAAATAATGCCATTAGAGGATTAGTGCCACAAGTTCATTTGAAAAAAAGGATTTGCAAACACTGAAATCCTATATTCTATGCACTTAATCACAGAGTATCATTTTGGGGATTTCCTCTCCCTTCAGCAGTGTCTCTTTCAACGAAACCCAAGTGAAATAGCAACTCTGTTTTGGATGGCCCTTGTTATCTGTCAAAGAAAAACAAACCCCCAAGTGTCTGATTAAAATTATACAGAATCTAAACACACTGGACTAACCCATCCTTGCTGTCATACAAGCATTGCAGTTATACCAGAGAGGCACTTGGCCTGGTATTTATATAGAATTTAATGATTTTGGATATTTACCTACTAGGGATTTCTAATATTCTGAGTCCCATAGCATGAAGATACAGAGTGACCCTTGTTTGCTTCTGCCTAAGGCAGTTCCTCGCCCAGCTCTGCTCACACCCAGTGAAGCCACTGTTCTCCTCTCTGTGGGAGAATTCCATATTTATGTACAACCATGGACTGATCACAGGAGGGGTTTGCAGAGGTACTGAGAACATACAAAACCAGCTCAAACCTTCAGTTGAGAAATGCATATGTCTCTGAACAAGCTTAAACAGTCCCCTAAACACAGTGAGACTTCATGGGTGGAACAGCTGGGGAAGATTTTGACACTGCACTGCACTTTCACATTTTAAAACATAAAAGAAAGCAAAGTTATGAACCTCTGGTGCTGGCATGCAAAGGTGGGCTCTGCCAGAGCTGCAGGGGCTGCACACTTGGCAGGACAATCCTGCAAGAGCATGTACTGGGTGAACTGGTCACAAGCAGAGGTGTGTGACCACCCCTGTTGCCTAGAATTTATTATAGTTATAAGAATTTCAATCTTCCAAATACCAGCATGACCTGCTAAACATGAACTGTAGAATTCTAAAATATATTCTTTTTTTTAAAGCCAGAATTTACCTTACCAACTATAAAATAATAGCAATGAAAAGTAGATTTTTTCAAGCTACTGTCTCATATTGAATATTCATTTTGATTTCCATAAAAAGCTTGACTAAAAGATCTATCACAGCAAATGTATATTTATATTCACAATGCAGATATTTTTAAAACTCTGATATTGAGTTACTATTATTAAAACGGAACTACACGAATATAAACTTACTGTTTCATTCTCTATCATAATATACCAGTCTGATGGAGAAGATTTTCAGGCTGGAAAATTCTTTTTGGTTGAACTTCTGCCAGGATTAATCCCTTTTCAGTTAATCATTTACATGAATAGGTAATCTGCAGAGTTCATGCAAGGCCTGCAAACTATATTAATTGCTAGAAACCTAATTGGAAATCAACAGAGTCAAAGGATCAGTGTTACTTCCATACGGTACCATCTGGTACCACAGGTCTGGATAGTTCAGCAAAACTCCCCGGTGTATTCTGCAGAACTTAAACTTGAGTATAAATTGCCAGAGAGAGCAAGTCCACACTGATGTATGAGCTGGATGTAAAGCATTTTTAGGGTCATCCTAAATGACAGCATCTGAGTCCCTGTATTTTTAGCTATTATTTCAAAAGCTAGCTCAAAAAAGAGTATTTACTCATTTTCTTTTTGATTGAGCAGCACATGTAGTTGCAATTTGCCTTTCCACATCCAAAACCACCCTAAATCCATGCACAGGCTAGTGAAAAAAAAAATCACCAAACAAATATGAAAATCTGCTTGCCATAAAATGGCTTAATCAAAGATATTAAGTGTGTGTATTGTCATTTGCTTTGTTAATTATTACTCCAATGTAAAAAGGCACATCCAGAGTGAAAACAGTGGAATTCCACAGATGACATAAGCATGGCAGAGCTGGCTTCCATTGCATCTGGTGTGCATGGCTAGAAGTGGCAATATAATTTTACCAACTGATTTGCTCTTTCAGTATGTGGCCAATTTGAAAGTTTTGACCCAAACTTTTCAGTCCTGTTCGACACTGTTAGCCCATCAAAAAATCTTTGAAATTACTTTGAAAACTCAGCTTGCATGGTTTTAAATCTAGACCTTCCCAAACATTTTGATATAGGGACAGATAAAATACAGTCTCCTTTCAACATACAATGTTTGGTCAATTTGATTTTCAAAGGAACTTTAGAGTTAGCCATATTTCATCACTTCGAGTCATTCACTGGCTTTTGGAACTGAGACCAGTCGTGCTAAGTAAAATCCAGTAGCTTCCGTTTTGTCCCAGTTTGGATCAGGTTCTCTCTGATTAATTCCCAGATTCCCACTGGGAATGAGACAGCTGTGTAACCCACCTAGTGTCTCCAAACTTCTCTCAAGAGCTGTGGTAGCTGTAATGCTTTTCCATTGCACAGCCACTTGTGTTACAAACCTTCACCTTTCCAGTGAGCACTTGCAGATTTTGTCAGTCTCTCTCTAGTGCAGCTGAACACCAAAGTTGGGCACTTTCCTCTTCAGAGTGTCCTGAAACTCAGCAAGGAGCTAGAGCAACCACCCTGCAACCAACCAATAGGAGTGAGTCCATTTTCTCCAGGTTTAGGCACTGTGTTGGCATTTGAGAGAGCACGAGGGGCAATTTTTTGTTGTTGCAGAAAGCACTTTAGGTGGGTGAACAAGGCATTAACAAACATCAGCCCTGATGACCCAACAACTGACATGGATACAGAAGACACCAACCACTCCTCGACTTCTCCAAATCTGCCATTTACCAGGCAGCCGTCCTGAGAGTTAACTCACCAACAGGGAGAATTACAGAGTTGAGCAGTATAACCATCTGATCCCTGTGTTAGCCTCACAATATGCTTAACGGGATTTCCATCCTCCAGCTCCCCCAATCCAGTCGGATACACAGTCCTGGGATAACATGGTCCTGGGGCAACTGCTTGCCAACGGGCAGAAGTTACACCCTTCCTAAAACCCAGGATAAACAGGTGACAGAACGCACAAGAGCCAGGCAATTATCAACCTTCTCTCATATTTCTTGTCAGAGCAGGAAGATTTTAAGTGAATGCTCCAAGCATCTTAAAAGCTAACAACAGCTTAGCAGGTTACATATGGAATAGGTTTATGGGATCAGTGTGGTCTCTTCTTGTAATTACGTTTTTCCAGCCTGGTTAAGGGATGGTATTGGGGAAGGGCTCGTGATGTCAGAGTGGGTAGGGCTTAGAAGCAGGGATGAGGGCTAATCAAGAGGAGTTCAATTTGTATTTAAAGTCAAGTCAGCGTTAGTTAAGGCAGTTTTTGACAGGTTAATCTTGATGTGTTTTAAAAGCTGCCAATCACATTACTGAGGCAGCTTGAGAGGAAGACTCCCAGTGAAGGCACGTACTCCTGGATGGTCACGGTGTCTACATTTCACCCAAACCAAAGGTCTTCACAGTAGATGTAAGTATACATGAAATAAAGATATTAAGTGATGGTTTTAAATGTAAATGGCGATGTAACATCTGCTCAGCAATACCAAGAGGCATATGACTTTTCAGATTTTGATAGGAAAGAGTTATCTCACGATAGAAACGGCACAGATCAAAGCAGGCTCCTTCATGGTGCTTTTCTTTAAACACTGGACTGCAGGGAGTGAAGGTAGGAATGGGCAGGAGTGATACAGAAAAAATGAAGGGTGTGATTAATTATGTTCTGATTTCTCAGGAACCTCCTAGGTGTATTCTTACGAGTAAATAATCCTGCATATTCATGTGGAAACGCTGCATATTTTATGACATAAACTCAATAATTTTGGAAACATTTAAAGATCTATTTCACAAATGGAGGATTTTACTTTGGGAAGACTTGTCATTGCATATTCAGTGTTTTTCTAGAAAACTTTGGGTACAGATTGAGTTACTTAATGTACATGCACAAATGTTTCACCATCTTCCCTAACTGCCACAAAATACTCTTAAAAGCTGACTGGTTGCTAATACACATAGCTTGATCTTTGTGCTAATTTATCTTTTTAAAGCACAATAGAAAAACCTCAATATTTTACCGATACTTCCTGGAGCACTGGATTTTCTAAATCAGTGTGCAATCAAAATTAATCAAGGCTATCATCACACAGATATATTCAGCTGTTTTAGTCTGATGTACCTACATTAGATTTACCCAATTAAAATTTTGCTTGTGTACCAAACCCCAGTGCCAGCAGCTTTGTGGAACACCAGTGTACATGGTGTGATATATTTTGTAAACATGATATCGTAATGTGATGAGGGTTCCTTACATCTTGCTATTACCTGAGTATGTGGGCAGAATTAACTGCAGACTGAGAAAGCCTTGGGCACTGTTGTTACCTTCAGAGCTAAAATTTCGAGCTCCTCAGTTACAGAACTTACGAATTCCCAGTTCTCTCCAGTGCTCCGGAAACACAAAGGGGGAGAGAGGGGGGCAATGGTGACTCGAGTAATTATCAAGTAATTATCATGGTCTGATCCTGCAAACTGGAGCTGGAAATGTTCTGTCTGTTCAAGGTGCTGACTCCTGAGCCTGTTTACAGGAACAGGTGTGCAATTTCACGTGTGCATCTCACAAGGGGAAAAAGTTTGTATTGAAACTTGGGGCTTCACATGAGTTTGGAAAATAATGGTGGGTTTAGTATCTGATATCTGTGACTTACATATATTTTAACATGCTTGCAAGTATTTTTAAGATGACTGTGTGCTGTCTTTTACTTTGTAATAAAGAAAGCTAACCTGAAATGATCAATGATAAAAACCCACACCATCTTGTTTTGTCGAAGTGGTATAAGGCACACAAAATGCAGTTTTCTGTTTTATCAGAGGACTTGGGGAAGTCTGAGTGATTCTGCTGCAATATTTAATATCCTAACTGAAAAGGGAAGGTACCAGGGATTCAGTAAAAGTTTTCTAGATTCAAACTCTTAGTTAGCCAGTGAAGTTAAGGAGTTGTTAAATAAAAATAGTTTTAAATAGCCGTCCTAAAACCCATTCCTCTTTCCACTACCTGGTTTCTTTTGGCACTGGAAGTGTTGTCATTTGCACTAGTATTTCATGTGAAAGTGAGACACAAATCCCACTATAATACAACCACATTTCATGTGGAAACACCAGCCTGGCTCTCCAATTGTCAGAAAGCTGTCCAACCCAAGACTTCAATTTCCAGTATTTAAAAATAAAAAAAAGAAAAAGCTTCTTTTTTATGCTTTAGAAGTAAAAATTATTAAAAAGCAAAACCCACAGTATTTCATTTTCCTTTAAGTGATCCTACTTATGCCACATTTTGTAATCTTCAGGCTTCTAAAAGAACCGAAGACAAGAGGATAATGTTTCAAACATCACCCCTAATTATGAAATAAATCCACAAGGAAAACAAATTACATCATGCTCTATGTATACAACTGATGTAATAGAGACCCATCCCTTGTCAACAGCTTCTCCATGTGCCAGTTTGTCGGGATACAGGGTGGGTGTATAATTTTACACACTCTCTCTGCTACAACCACTATTTTCATTGGTACTTGCTCCGTTATTTTCCTTAGTTTTGTAGAAGGCACAGGTAAAGCGCTCAGTGTGATCCCAGCTGGAGCCTTTGGGTGGTGCCACAAATACGAATGAGTAACCCCAGCACTGCGGTTCTGCAGAAACCAGCCCTGTGTTACAGCGCCGAGCTGAGAGGGAGAAGTGCTAAGCACAACTCCCACCCCAGCTCCTTGCTGTCCCGTATCTACATCCCCCCAACGCCGTATCAAATGGCAGGACGGCTTCTTTCTCCTCTACCATCTGTCTGTCCCACCCAGCAGGCTCTGAGGGCTCTTGCTGTCTGTCTGTGCTCAGCACAAGCATCTCCACCTTGGTTTTACTCAACACATGGAGCTGACAGCTGCCTTAGCAGCACACAGGAGTAAGCTTCTCCTTGCTCCCAGCCATTCCAGCGGGAACGTGGTGAATGAACTCCTGTTATGAACCCACATTAGTTCCTGAAGGATTGAGTTTGCCACTTCTAGGCCTGAATTTCTCCCTGAGACCAGTGAAACCCAAGTGATTTGCTGCCTGCAATGTCACCCATGAGCTTGCTCAAACAGAGCGAAACATCCACATCTCCAGCAGGGTAAAGGCACGAGAGCAAACTCTGCTGCCTGGCACACACTGTATAAATGGAGTTATTTTCCTTCCTTTAGGGAACATATAGTTCTCAGTCTAGTTTTAGGATTACCCTCTAATCTCAGTCTAGGAGCAGTCTGTGCCCACGTATCTAGGATTAGAATTTATCCCTACAGCCTCTCCAGTGGTACCTTACCCCAATTAAGACATATTTCATGCTCCATTGGTATAATTGCTTTCTTACTTTCCAAATGTCATCTGTTTTGCTGGCTGCAGGTTCTCGAGCAAGTACAATCTCTAGCTTTAAGACTGGGTTTAGGGCAAGAGCCCTTGATACTACAGTTAATAACATTAGAATATCAATTATATTGGAATATTTATCTATTTTTTAAAACAGTATCTGATTTCTCAAGTGATCAGGACAGCTTTTTCTAAGAAGGGAGCCAATGGAAATGAAAATTATACTACGCATGACGTCCATCATATATTTCACTCACAAGCATGTACACTTGTTCATATTATATGTTTAACTGATTTCTCTGGCACAGATTTGCCTGAGAATTTTAAACAATATTCAGTTTCTTCCAAACACTCTGTGGATCCACTGCAAAGGTACACTGAACATTGCTTTTAAAAAATGCCAATTCCATGTGCTTGACGCACATAAAAGCAGTGTTAGTTACTGAAATCTGGATGCATTTAGCTAAAAGAAAAAAAGTCTTCCAAAAAGTCTGTATTATACATAAGACAGTAAGTATTTTGCCTATGCAGTTAATAACACAGATACGCGGACTGCTATGGACATTTTGAAACTGCATATAGCATGATCAGCTTTGCCAAAGCTTCTGGCTCATGAAATTCGTGTCTTGCCACTTCTCATCTAATAAATTGAGACAGAATTAGTACTGGGTGAGTGGTTCTGCCTGCTGCCAAGAAGGGTTTGCTAAGGGTAAGACTCTAAAGGTAGAGATTAACTTGTCTTCATCCCTGTAATGTGCTGTACAGCCAGGATTTGTGCAATAGGATCAGAGAAGAGCCATGGATGACTGTAACACTGGACAGCTGGTGTGTATGAATTTATATGAACCTTGATGCAAGATTTTGAGCTACTCTCAAATCCCAGCTAATATTTGTATCAGAAGCATACTTTCCCTGCTCCCTCAGAGATCTGCTTTTGCTGATGTTGGTTTCTAACATGCTAGTTGTTATGAAAACAGTCTGAACCTTAAATACCCTAAATTTGACCTGCAAGTCCAAATGCCAGCTAAGTAACCAAAAAATATGTTTTTTTCCAAATGGAATAACAGATTATACAATAACATTGAGCCCAGTACCTCCTCCTGACACAGGGTTACATTCAAGTCTTTGTATTAGGTTATTATGCTAATTATTTATCCTACTTCAGCAACTCAATACTTCCCTGAACAGGACGTTCAGGGAAATAAATAAGTAATCTAATGCAGATAACACATCCATACAAAACGTGTCCTGTAAGTAAAATGTACACCATACTGATATTCTAACACTCAGCCTGGGAAAACAGATTAGAATTTCGGTGGAAACAACATCTGAAAGTTTTTACCACAAATACTAGAGTTATTATCACATATCTGAGTTATATATGTCGTGGTGGATAGGTGTGTCATGCCATGGATTGTCGCGGGCAAGCCTAATGTCACCCCCCCTTCCCACATCATGCCTAGCTTAAAGCCCTGTCAATGAGCCCTGTCACCTCCTGAGTGAAGACCCTCTTCCCCCTTTATGAAAGGTGTATTCCATCTGACTCCCAACAAGCCTGGTGCCGTGTAGCCAGTCCCATTGTCAAAGAACCCAAGATTCTGATGATGACTCCAGCTGTGGAGCCACATGTTAATAGATTGTACCCTTCTGTTCCTACCAACATCACCCACAACTGGCAGGATAGAGGAGAATATAACCTGCATCCCAGAGTCCTTCACCAAGCGCTCTAAGTCCTTTTTGATAGCCCTTGGACTATACCCTACAACATCATCACCACTCATGTGGGAAACCAGTAGTGGGTGGTAGCCTGTGGGCTGTACCAGGTTGGGAAGACTCCTGATAATGTCTTCAACACTATGAGGAGGGTCTGTTCTGAACATGGGGCCCTCTGTTCCCCGTAGAAGGGAGCCCCCACAACAACAACAACAACAACCTACCATTTCTTCCTCACGGATGAGCTCCTGAGGCGGGGGCTTGGCCTCCCTGACCCTGGCAGCTCTCCTGGTGCAGAGGGACCTTCACCCACATCATCCCATGACTGTTCTTCCACTCCCAGAGCTCACACCTCTTGTACAGAGCCGCCGGGGTGGGTTTGGAGGGTCTGGAGCAGTTTCACCCGCCACCCTTAGCAAGGACTTGACCGATTCGTTCCCTTTCTGACCGCCACTGCCCTCAGCCCGGCGACACGGAGCAGCTTCCCATGGCTGCTGCTCATTCTGGGAGACCAGGGCGTGCTCTCACCTGCTCTCCCTCTCCAATTCTCTAACGCTTCACAGCTTTTCCCCCTCTGCTCTAAGCTCAGTTCCCAGGTGCTCAGCGCCTCCCCTGTTCCCGCCCTGTGTCACCCTGAGGAGGGGCTCGGGCACCCCCTGCACCCGAGGCGGCACAGACCCCCCCTGCTCTCCCACAAATTCACTGCGCCCTCCGCCCGGGGGCTGCAGCTTTATGACCACGAGAGGGGACGGAGCCCCCACCCGCGTCACAGCGGGGCTCTCTTGGAACGCGACCCCGAGGAACGGCCACAACAAAACCCCACGGGCCACAACAGCCCCGGGGCCACCTGAGGCAACGCCCGCCCGGCACCGCGGGGAGAACCGCCCGGCAAACCGCCCCGGGGGACGGCACGGCTGGGTGTGCGGGGGTACGGGTGTGTGTGTGTGTTCAGGCTCCGTGCCTGTTGGGATGGAGAGCAGTTCTGGGCAGGGGGTGTTTC
>VZRW01009240.1:11581-40912 GCA_013398125.1 Aegotheles bennettii
GACGGGGTCGCTCCGGCCGGCAGGGGGCGCTGCGAGCCCGGGCCCCGCCGGTGCCCCGGGACCGGGGGCGAGGGCAGAGCAGGGTCCCTCCCGCCTCCCCGAGGGCTTTCAGGGCCCTGGTCCGGCCAGAGCCCGGCTGCAGGGACGGCACCGCCGCCCCCTCCGGTGCGGGGGGAGGAGCTCGGCGTCCCCCCACAGCCCGCAGGGGGGCCCGGGGGGCTCCTTCCCCGCCAGCGGCCAGGAGAAGCCACGGACACGGGCAGGGATGCGGGAATTGCAGCCGGGAGTGGACGAGAGGGGATGGGGGGGAGAAGGGAGAGCACCCCTGGGCCCGGCTGGCAGCTCCTCCATGGAGGGGTGCAGGGAGGCCGAGGGGCACCACAGCCACGCTCCGAGCCCCCCGGAGATGGGAAACGTACCCAGTGCAGCCCCCCGAGCCCCCCTCTGCTCCTCCCAGCTGCCCCTTGGGAAGGGGCTGGGAGCAGAGCAGCAGCCTCCGGCAGGCAGAGCCTTGGCCCCAGTCCCCGTGGGGACACCCGGGTTTAACCAAGCCTGGGGTTTCCTTCCTGCTGTTAAGGGCAGTTAAGGAGTTTATCGGGGCAGGCAGGAGGCTCCAAACCTTCACCCAGGCTGGCAGCTGGGTCACGCTGGTCCCATTTCACAAACCAGCTCTGCCCACCCATCCCCTGGCTGTCACAGTGGCAGCATCCCAGGGCAGGAGGGCTGATGGTCCAGGATCCCCCAGGCAGCCTGCAGGGCAGAGAAGAGACCACAGTGCCTGTTTTGCAGTTAAGTTTAATTTATACGGTGACCATCAGCCACGTGTTTCACCCGGGCAGCAGGATGGGAGTCACTGCTCCACCACAGACAAGTTCTGGTTCTGTCTTTTATTCTGCCAACACCACCCTAAGCACAGCCCGTGAGCACAGCCAGCACCCAAAGGATCCCTGTGCAGTGCTCGGTGCACACACACCTCTCACATAATTCTGAACAGCCCTGCACCGCGTGGCATCACCTCTTCCACCCCAGGGTACAATGATTCTGTTACTACACAAATACTCCAGATCCACTGCGACAGTTTAACACAACACTTACACACACCACAAACACACACACACACACCTCACTGCTCCTACAGCTACGGCAACTCGAGGGGGGCGAGGAATCACTCACACCTTGCACGTGAGAAAAAGCAACAGCTACTGTGGGGAAACACCACGGAGACTCCATTGCCACGGGAGTGTTGGCACGACTCGGGGTCTGCTCTCTGAGTCCCCCGTTCTCACCACTGCCTCCAGAAACAAGAGCTGGGAAGGGTCTGAGCTGCTGGACTCTGGGCTTTGCCTGGGATACGAGCGTGCAGGTGCACAGTTGGAGCATCTCTACTCCGTGGAGGACAGGAACAGCCTTTCTTGCAAGGACAAGGTGTTCCCCCAGCACCAGAGCAGAGTCACCAGTAGCTACAGCTAAGTCCTACCCCCTCACATCGACTCCTCAAGCCCCAGCCAGAGCTCAGAGCTGAATCCCTGCACAGGATGAGGTTTCTTCTTGTCAGATTAAAACACAGCAGAGGTAGAAGCACGCCCTGGGTTGTCATCTGCTCACTGCTCACAGTTTGTGTAAGCAGAGGCAGAGACACATAGGATCCACGTGTAAAACTTCCTTACAAAGCCTTACAGGCTGCACCCCATGTGCTCGTACGCCTGCTCAGCCACGGCCACGCTTCTCTCCCCACCCCAACGAGTCTGCCAGGGAGTTCACAGCACAGCGAGGACAGGGTTACACACCACACTCAGACACTCCATGCACTTGGTATCTTCAGGGGTAAGCTTAAGGAAGGAACGATCCAGTGTCACTCATTACCCAGGAATGTCAGAGCTCTTGGCTCTGTAACGCCACGGTAACACTCGAGGGTGCTGCAATAAGTTATTGTCACTAGGGGAGGGTTGCATGCAACTCAGACACAGGGGAAAGGGCGAGCCACAAACACATGGTGGTTAACACTGTGTGAGAACGGGGCTCAGTCGTCAAACCTCCCCTCACGGATGGTGTCGAAGGAGAAAGGGAGGAACTTGAACCCAGTGCCAGTGTAGAACTTGTTCTGGAACTCGATCCTGCAAGAGAGGGGAGAGTGAGTGTCTATTAAACAGGCAGCTCTCAGATAAGAACTTCATTGTAAGTATGATTAACAGCTATAAAAGGATAAAGCTTTAATGAGGAAGAAGTGGTGCTGTACTGCAGTGTATCTTTTGGCACAGCCCCTCGGTTTTGTTCCATGCTGCTGTGGCAGAGCATGGTCCAGGTACTGCAAGGCCAACAGAAACTGGGGTGAACTCGGGAACTGCAGCACCAGGCAGGGCTCACCTGGGAGCACCGAGCATTCCCTGTAAGATCACATCACTGGAGCTCACAGGAGCAAACCTCAGACGTGTGATGCTGCACTCAGACTTCCTCCGTCAGCCACTTCTCTGTATTTACTTCGTATTTGGTTTATCCCCACGTGACTACTGCCGAGCTAGAGAGGTGCCTGTTGCCTCCAGCTGAATCGTAGAATCATAGAATCATAGAATCATGGTTGGAAGGGACCTCCAGGGTCATCAAGTCCAACCTTTATCCCATCATATTCCTGACCATCAGACCATCAGACCATGGCCTCAAGTGCCTCATCAACCCGTTTGTTGAACACCCCCAGGGACGGTGACTCCACCACCTCCCTGGGCAGCCCATTCCAGTGCCCAACCACTCTCTCAGTAAAGAACTTCTTCCTAATCTCCAACCTAAACTTCTCCTGATGGAACTTGAGGCCATTTCCTCTCATTCTGTCATTAGCAATTTGGGAGACGAGACCAACACCAGCCTCACTACAACCTCCCTTTAGGGAGTTGTAGAGGGCAATAAGGTCTCCTCTCAGTCTCCTCTTCTCCAGGCTAAATAACCCCCGAACATTAACTGAGCCTTGTTTGCCTGCTTCCCCTAATCAACTCAGTTTAAAAAAAGAATTATTCTAGAGAACTGCCCAATGGTCAGCAACAGCCGAATGGGGGAAGGAAAAAATAATCCCATGATTCACAGTAAAAACAAGCAGAGTGTTCGGGAGCCTCATGAGAAACACTTTCCACTGCGTGATCCACTAAAAAAGCAAAGTCTCTGTAGGAATCAAGTGACAGCACAATTCACAAGTACGGGGCACAAAAAGGCAGACTCTTAATTATTTTTTTCCCAAGTCAGGAATCACTGCAAACTCCAGAGCTGCTGGTATTTCAGCTGGCAAAAAAAGGGATTTCCCAGCAGAGCTCAGGAGGGAAATGTTCAGAAACCCAGCTTTCTGCTCCTGTGCTCTGCTGCCTGTCCATGCAGACACTGCAGAGGGATTCCTAGGATGAGCAGGATTTTCCGTGTGGGAGGAAGGGCTCCTTGCCAACGTGCTCCAGTTTTTCAGGAACCCTGATAATCTCCATGTGACTCAGTAACTATTCTGTAAGCAAAGAGAAAGAGGAGGCAGAGGGTTGGGCATCTGAGTCACACAGAACCCCCTGTAAATGAAATTTTAACCCTGATGATTAAGTGTTCCAGCTGGCCCAGACATCTGAAAGCTCCTTTTGGACACACTCAGTTACAACTGGCCACAACTGGATGTCTGGAGCTCGAGGAGAAGCTGTTGTAAGGTTATGGAACTGGTGTAAAAGTTTATTTAACCAAATAATCACGGCTTTAACTCTGTGTGTTTTTTCTCCAGTGGTCTACAGGAACACCCAGAATCCAAGGTCCTTTTTTGGTCTGACACACTGCTGTTTCCAGGATCACTGCGTGTTGTGTACCAGCTCTGCTGCTAAACTTTGCACTGTGCCTGCCCCACCAGCAATCAAGTTCTGCAGAAGAATTTACTCGACAGTCAGCACCACACTGTAAACAAACAGACTAGAAAGCTTTCTGGCAGTTGGTGTTAAAGAAAAAACACTCTTCAGCTTTTTTTGCATTATTAATTAGCTTAATTAAGTGTTTGTTGGACTCGAGTTATGTGGATTTTCCAACCCAACAGGGTCACAGAGCATCCACCCACACTGTGTGGAACATCAGGCAGCTCCCAGCCCCGTGGGAAGCAACCGCAGGGGCAGTTGGTGAACAGGAACCCTAACTTCCATATGGATAAATGCAGATTCCTGCTTGGCATCAGAGCACACCCCGAGGAGGGCAGCTACAGCACACGTGACACTCAGAAAGTGGTTGGGGGGTTTGTGGCAGTTATTCCTTCCCAAAAAGGAGTGCAGCGTGGTCCGTGACATCGTGCTGGGCTCATAGGAGACCACAGCCTCTCAGAGCAGCAGTGTGCTCCGTGGTCCAGAAGGGACAAGCTCTGGCTTGTGACCTTTACAAAGAAAAATAAAGTTCTGGCAAGCAGGAGGGGAAAGCTGGGCTTCACCACTCCCACCCAGGGCTGGATGGCGTGCGGGATGCCACTCCAGCACGCCCACACCTTGGGAAGCAGCCACAGGCCAGAGCTCAGCCTGTCCACTCTCAGCTTACAGCTGACAACAGCCAGCCACAAAGCACCACCTAATTGCTGCTTTTTATTTATTCCGCATGGTACTTTGACCACATTTGTGTTTGAAATCTATTTTGGTGTCCCTGTGCAGACCCACAGCACCCTCCAACTTTGACACGTTGGGATCCTACTTTGAATCCAGTTACAAACGTCTCCTTTAGGGCAAAGCCTGCATTTGCTCACCTTGGAAGAGCTGACTAGCTTAAAAAAAGGTAAACTACTTTAATCTAAACATTCATGGCTAACTGCATTACTGAAAAACACAGAGAAAGGTAAAATGATGGCTCCCAAGCTCCAGCAGACCTCCGGCACACGTCTGCAATCCTGGCAGCACTCGGAATGCCCCAGAAAAGCCCAGCCTGCTGAAGGAATGCATAAATCCTGAAAAAGCACAAAATAAACCTTCCTCACTTGGGACTGGCAGCCAGAGCCCATGGAACAATCTGTGCTTTTTTGCCTCTTCCTTTCCAGGAAGGCTGAACCACCCACACCTTCAGAATTCCTGATAGGTGACTCCTCTCCCACAGCCAGAAAATTCCATCTGCTCCTCCCAGGACAGCTGTATCTGACTCCCGCTGCCTCCTTCTAAAAAGGGAACACCTACCCTTGGAAACATCCTGATTTTGTGTTCAGAAGCAAAAAGGAATGTTAACAGTGTGTTCTCTTGAACAACTGCAGGTGCCCTCCCCTCCATGGTGATAACGAAAATCCAACAAACCCAAAATAATTTCAGATTACTTGCAGATTATTGCCTTACACGTGCTTCCCAGGCCCTAAGCTTGAGCAGGTTTTCTCATGGAGAATGTATGTTCAAGTTTTACAACACTGAATGATTTTAGGGAAAACAGGACTTCATTAAGAGCTCCAGTTCCTCCAGCTCCCCAGCAAGTGCCGTGCACCAGTCTGCAGGGCAGTGACCCCTGTGCCACGGCTCAGCTGGGTTTCTCTGCTCACCACTCCAGTGACACGCAGCCTCCCTTGACACCCTTCCAGGCAATTTTTTAATCACCCTTCAGAGACAGCCTGGTGAGGTGAAAAGCCACCTCTTGGCTGAGCTGCCACCTCCCGTTCACGCTCGTCCCAGGTGCGCTGTGAGCGGGATCTGCCAGGGTTATTAACACATGGCTGGAATCTCCAGAAAAACACACTTCATCTTAGCCCATCCCTTTGGGGAAAGGGGAAAACACAGAGCCTGCCTACAGGAAAAGCCATTCAGAGCTGATCATCCATAGTTCAGAAATGTGCCGTGCAGCACTGCAGTCTGGAGGAGCCAGACTGTGAAAATCCACCAATTCCAAACAGTTGCAGAGCAGAAACACCACGGAGTGAGTCCTGCTCACACCCTGCTCCCTTTGGCCAGCTCACAGGCAGGGTTTGCAGAGCTCCTTCTCCCTCTGATGCAATGGCCTGTGCAGTGACAGCAGGATGAGGAAACACCAGCCAGTCAGCAAGAAGTTCTCAAGTGACCGGCATGAACATTTCTAGGCTGGATGCCAGGAAAAACAGCAGCACCATCCAGCAGCCATTTTCAGCAGTGCCCCCTCCCTCCCTCTCCCCCTGGCTCCCTGGGCACAAGATGGCCACACCACCCAAGCCCTGGGGCAAGCACAACTCGAGCTGCAAGGACCCAAACACTCGGGGGATGCTCCACCCTGCACCCCCAGGCTGCCAACAGAGAGGGCAAAAGGACAAAGTTTTCCTTCCCCAGAAGCAGGGGAAAGGTGCAAACAGGCTGATTTTCTTCTTCTCTAAAGCCACTGGCTTCCTTTTTCAGTGACAGAACTACTTTTAGAAAGTGCCCGCAACATTTTCCTCCCATTTAAGCAAGACAGACTGTTCCTTGTGAAATTCAAGGGCCTTCACTTTCTCCTCCTGACCCATCAGGAAAGAAACATCCTCAAGAGATGGCAGCAACCAGAATGGTCCAAAGGAGAGGCAGAGACACACTGCCCTAAACCTCAGACTGAAGAGAGCCCTAGGCAAGCAAAACCCACCCCCACGCTGCTCCTTTGATCCCACCACTGCACTAAGCAGAGAATCTTAAGTGGAACAATGAGTGCTCTTAAATATGGATCAGAGGAAGCTCTTGAACACTTTCCATGCTTGGGTGCAGCGAAAGTGATGAGCACTCTAGTGAGTAATTCCTTCTTGTTTACTGGCTGTCTGCACACACCAGAATCACAGGAAAGGGGCTACAAAGCATCAGACAGTAAGGAAGAGCAGCATGAAACAGCTACTGCTCCACAGCACCCAAAGGGCAGACAGGCTCCTGCTCAATGCAAGGTCTTATGAAGAGGAACAAGAGCACGTGAAGGAAACTGCAGTCAGCAGCTATTGCACATGAAGGAAAACAAATGTTACAACCAGGCAACAGACAAGAGGATGGAACAAAAAGGTCCTACTGAGAGCCACAAGCATGCTCAGCTGTCAAGCACAGCCTTCCATCCCACTGCTCTAACACGTTTTTAAGCAGAGATCAGTTACTCTCTACAATTCCTAAGCAACATTCACGCACACCATCAGGACAGTGGTGTATCACTAGAGACAAGACTGAAATCTCTGACCCTTTCAAAGACTTCCTGCTGTCAGAGCACGTCTGCTGTAGGACACATAGATGTTTAGGTGGATTTGTGATCCTCTGGCACTTCTGAACATTGCTGATCTTAGCTCAGTAATACCCACTACCCCGATTTTATAGCCTCAGCTTTCCTGGGTAAGGGTCAATACAGTTTTCTAGAAGATGCCATTTCTGCATAGTCCAGGTGACATCAATTTTCTTGCTCTGAAGAGCTTTGAAGTTTCTGCCTGTTCCAGTAACTCACCAGTGCAAACGAAGAGCGTGGAGAAAAGCAGAGAGCCCCTCCATGACCAGCAGAATCGCTACTGTCAGGGTAGCGAAAGCAGCAAAGATGAAGAAGAGGCCAAAGGCTCCACCCAGGCTCCTCACGCTGAGGCCAACATGGATCACCATGGTCCAGAGCACCTCCGAGAGCTCTGCCAGGAGAAAGAGGAGGAGAGGGCTTGTTGCACAACATTCAGCAAGAACAGAAGGTTGTTACAGTTTACTTATACAGCAGAAAATGAAGTTAAACTCCCGCTACAGTGAGGTGGGACACTTCAGAAGACAACAGCTTTTGCAGCCAAGGATGTCAGGACGTTGCCTCCAACTGCTGCACAGGGCAGGGCAGAGTCCTTGCTCAGCAGCTCTGTGCTTTATTCAGTGCTTTCAGCTCCATCCCTCCCTTGTAGACCCAGACAGCATTTAGCAGAGCGCTATGAAAGTGGACACTGGTGTTTAGGCTTAATTAGTCCCAGCTCTGCCCTTCTCCAGCAGTGCTGGATAGCTGAGCTCCAGGGAGGCCACCTGAATTCCTGCCTCTCCCCTGCCACCCGCCCAGGGCGATCCAGAGCTCCATCCCATAGGGAACACTCACGTGCATGGGCTAAGCTGAGAGCCCAGAGCCTCAAGTAGGACGCGGTGTTTGAAATGCACCCCAGGCAATATTCAATGGTGTGGATTGCCTGGTACACCACGGTGTCACCAAAGTCAAACTGCAAAGAGAACACAGATAATGGAGAGAACAGCACAGGCTGGCACTGGGGATGAGCTCAGGACCTGGTGCTCTGGAGTTAGACACTGATACTGTCTTCTCCTGGTTTAGCATGTCAGTTTTATAAATGAGAAATGAATAATTCTAGTCTTGCTAGGTTTTGTAGGGTGACAGCTCACTGCTGCAGCTGCAATATTGCTGTTTTCACATTCTATTGCATGAAAGTATTTCCAATTCAGCCACGGACTTTGCCAGGAAAAGACTGTTCAGCAACAACCCAGTCCTCATACAAATTCACTGGTGAACCGTATGTACCTCTGTGAAGGAGACAGTACCCTGAGTCAGTACTGCCTATGTACCTTTGCTACAGGATCAACAAAGGCATTTTGCAAACTGTGAACTCACCCTTTCTGAAAGCAAAAGTAATGCACAAAGCAATCGTGAAAAAGTCACATCTGAGCACCAGTCACCAGCCAGGTCTCTGTGTCTTGGTAATTTCTTTGAAATAATAAAAGAAGAACTTATAAGGAAGTCTGCCATGTAGGACAGCTTCTTATTTTGCAGCTGGGGAAAGCATTCCCTGCATTTTGGATTTAATCCATGCTCCAGAAACTGCTCATATTTAAGTGAACATGATGTTTTAAATACATCAAGTGACTAATGCTCTAAACATGCAGAGAAAGCTATTTATATCCTTATTTCTCCCCTAGTATATCCAGGGCAGTAAATATTTCAAACAATTAAGTTAAACTAGATGTCAAAAGCCTAATTCTTTCTCCACACAACATGAACTGCAAAGTTCTTTAATAAAGCCTGCAGTGCCATCTCCAACACGGGGCGAGTCAGTGTGCACCAAGTGGAATGTGATAAATATTTAAATAATGACAATTTACAGCCACGTGCAACTGCTGGAGTGAGTTACCACTGTGCTAGGGAGTGGGAGATCAGCAGGATTGCACCCCCCTCGATCCTAGGGGGACCCAATTGTAATAGAGCTCTAAGCAGAACCACCTTCAGCACCATTTCCAGCAGCATCATTGTTGTGAAGCTACTCTGGTTTCATGGCATTTATGGGGTTTTTTTGTAATAAATTGGTTACCTGACAGTGCTAAAGCCTAAATTAATCCTGTATGAGTATTTCTAAAACCTCATTTCTTTAATACTCATTACAAATGTTCAGGAATGAGCAGTTCCTCAGAACAAAGCTTCTCTTTACAGGAAGATACTGGTCAGTTGAGTTGTTGAACTGTATTAAACTGGACAGGTTCTGCTGTATTTGATGACTGGTAAGAACCAGAATCATCCTTAAAATGGCAGAGTTAGGAAAAAAAATGTCTTTATAAGCAGGTTTTTTGAATTACCAAAGTGCAGAATTACCAAAGACACAACATAAGGCAAACAAGACTTCTTCTTCAGAAGTTTAAAAGCAAAAGCTTTTCAATTTCAGACTTCCAGCTTCACAGCTTTCCAGGTAAGCTAAGAAAGATCTGCAGACAGGGGATAAGACAAACAAGCTGTATAGATGAAGTGATTAAAAGGCCTGTTAATGGGCATGTATGTACGAAGAATTAAAAATGGCCTAAAATGTGGAAATTGCCAGATCTTTTGGAAAACAGGATGTTGTGACATAATTAATGTTTAATTCGATGTGGTTTACACCAATGGGAAATGGTCCAGATAGACATGAATGCAAAGCTGGCTGTAGTCTTACCACCTCATCCTCTGTATGCTTGAAAATATAAGTTCACATTTAGTGCAGCATCACAACAATAGCATTAATCACTAACACATTCAATAATTCCCTCCTAAGCACGACACAGTGAAGCAGTAACACATCGCATGCACAACGGAGCCAAGATGCTGCTGGGGAATGGTTCAGAGGCACCATAATGCTCCCCAACTACCCAAGATGGGACTCCTTTGTCTTCTCTACAAAGGCAAAGCAATTTAACATTACTCCCAATGGTCAAAATGAGTATCTAAGCAGGATTTCACTGCTGCAGAAAGGCAGCCCTTGGATCTCTTGATGCCCTCCAGCATCAGCCCCATCTGCCACCAGGGAGCACCAAGCAACCCGCAGCATGATGGGGACAAACAGAGCCACATTTCCCTTCAGATGCAAATTATACTGCTTTTTCTGGAGTCCTGGGAGTGACCAAGTCTGTATGTTTCTATTTTACAGCTTTGAAATCAGTAAATGCAGCCGAAATGCCAGCATGACCTTACCTCTTCCCCCTCCTCGGAGTGGGTCGATAGCTGGTCATGTTGGATGATCTCAGCATCCTCCTCCGTTGGTCCATTGCCCACCCGGATCCCACCAAAGTTGTGAGTTCCCTAGCACATGCAGAAAAAGAAAGAGCAAAGTGTTGTTTGTGTTGTACTGCAAGGGTGGATGTTTCTTTATGAGTCCACGTGCAGCAGCAGCTCACAGGAGAAAACAAAATATTAGGTATTAAGGGCCAGGTTGAGCCAGCTGTACAATTCTATTTCCCAGCTCGGATGGGGAAGATGCTGATTCCTGCTAGGGCTGGGAGAAAAAAAGTCTGTCTGAATGAATAATTGGTACACTTCTACAAATTGCAACTCCAAGGAAAGTAAAAGGCACAGCTCTCAAGAGGACGTTTGCTGGCACTGATGTGCAACAGATCAGTGTTTTGCCCAGCAGCTGTGGGACAAGCACTGAAACAGCTGCTGTTGTGCACAGAACAAGTCACGGTGGCAACTCAAAGCAGGATGGACTGACACAAATACATGTACACACTCTCACTCCCCACCAGCCACAAGAACACCAGCACCACTCATGGGAAATCAGACCTTCCCTTACTTGGAAATCCTACATTGTGCAAACAGTCCCTTTTATAGACATTTGTTCTGACTCCATGCCTGACCCTCAGTTGTAACTCCAGGAAAGAAAAATCTGCAAGCTGAGTTGAAACCTTGATAGTCAGGAGCTCCTCTCACTCATCACCTGTCACCATTTCACAGTTCTCATGTGATCTGGGCAGGTTTCCTCCTCATCCTGTCCCACCACCAAGGAAAGATGCACAAACCCACCCATCACCTGGCAGTGCCCTCAAGCTTCATGAATCATAAATCCAGACTGGACAACAAAGGTGTAACTTGTGCACCACTACCCCTGGATGTCTGTTCTGCAGCTCTGAGCCCTGCATGGTGGGATTGCTGTCCCCCTCCAGATGCTCCAAAGGCAGAAGATGCTCACGACTCATCTGAGGGACTATGAATTAAGACCTGTGAGCCTGACTCACCTAGACAGGCAAACTGAAATGCCATGAATGGAAAGAAAAGCCCTGCACTTGGCTTTAGCACTGTGCTGGGGTCATTGGTGACGTGGAATGGGAACAGGCTGACTTGATACACGAAGACTTCAGGAGTTTAGGGATGACTGCACAAACCAAGGAAGCCTGAGATCCCATAACCTGTCTGCTTTCTCAGTGCATTGCTCTGGCATATCAGCTCCATGTTCTTTGACTGATTTGTTCTTAAAAGACTACTTTTATTTTTTTTTAGGCTGAATAGAAATTTGCTCAAAATGCCAAACGTGGATTAAAGGTTTTGTCAGTTTTCTAAAAACACATTGGATGTTAATGCTCTGAAAATAGAAATCAAATGGAAAAAAAAAATTATAAATAAGACAATGCTTTTATTAGGATTTTCAGCATCTTTGAAACATTTCAAGTTCTTGATGGCGAGTGTCAGTTCTCTATTTATGCATTTCTAGCCTGTGTGAATCTGCACTGTTGCAGCTTTTCCCTTGCACTCGACTCGTATCCGTTCTCAGTGAATCCAACCAAAACAAGGCTCCAAAAGCTCTAATCTGATTTTATACTTCTAACCACACCTCATACAAAGGCCTTCCTTCACAGCTCCTGGTATCGAGATGCACTTCATACGCTGGATGGATCATGCACAAAAGATCCACTTTAATTTCTGACCCTTCTGTTGAGGCTATTTAAAATGTCACGACAGAAACGCCGGCCAACAGGGAACAATGCCTCAAAGCGCCCTTGACACGAGGAGTGCACAGTGTGCTCCACACAGCTGGTGAGATGTAAGCTTCCCAGTTAGGCAGCACTCAGAGCAAGTTGAAATAGGCAGTGCTGGGGAAGGGACAAAGCCCTGGGAGCTGCTGCAATCTTCACTCTGCCAGAGTTCCAGCAGTGAAGGGCTGTCTGGAGGTTTAGACACAAATAAGAAGCAAAAACCCATGACCAAGAGGTTTAGTTGTGCACAATGGTTTTATAAAAGCTTCAAGTCTAAGTGTCTATAGGGGCACGGTGCCAAAAATCGAGTTGCTACCGATGTGAGGTTGTTGGGAGGCCATCACATAAACATGGTGCTCAGGAACACACAATGCAAACAGAAATGCTCCACTGCGAGGAATCCTGATCTGTCTTAAACAAATACGCCAAGAAAAGGAAAAAAGGGGAACTTAACCTGGGGGGATGTGGTAGCAAGGTATTCCTGTGCTGCTCTGCAGGCTGTGATCTCAGCAGCACTCTGCAAAGGAGTGTCTCTGCATTCTGTGCACACATAACTATTCTCCTTCAGCCTGGTAGTTCTTCCAGAATGTATCGATTTTGCTGAACTTTGCTCTTTCCAAGAGAAAGTGTTTTTCACCCTAAAGGTGCAGTTGCCATTCCCTTATGAAATTCAGATACATTCCATGCTCTCTTGATAATTAGAAAGCCAGCCTCCCGTCTTTAAATCCATCAGGTGATTTTTAAATCCACTCACTGTTGCAGCCGCTGCTGCCTCTAGTGCCTGCTCGTTCGGGACTGTGCTGACTTGGGCCTCCACGGGCTGCCCTTCCTGATAGTGAATGGAAGAAGAGAAAGGGAGGAGGAAGAAAACAAAAAGAGAAAGGGGAGACGAATGGAGGGGACATGGGAGGATGAAAGATGGTCAGAGAAGGGAGAGGGAATGTCTTTAACTGAGCTGATCTTTGACTCGCTTAACATCCTACAAGCTGTCTGCCAGACATGCAGGGAGAATTTTCAAGCATCCTCGGTGCACGTGTGCCAGGTTCCTGCATTTCATACAAAGATACTTTACAGTGCAGTTGGAAACCTAGAGCACCCCAGAAGATAACTCTAGTTGGAAACCTAGAGAGCACCCCAGAAGACAACTTCTCACAAACTGACTGCGTAGTCTATTTATTTTTTTCCTTTTAATTGTTATTTTTTACCACCCTGACTGCTTTAACCAAGATGGGTGATCAGCCTGCCACCCCACTGAGCTTACAGCTCTGCTTCTACACTGTCAGCCCAGTGAAAGCACAGAAGTGCATCCAGCAACCAGTAAGACAGCATTCCTGAACCAGCTGACAAGACCCAAGCCAGATACGTTGTTTTTATCATTACCAATATACAGGGTTTTTAAAAGCAGATTTGATGCTGGATCCAGATCTGAGAAGCAAGCAGGCAATACACTGCCTCCAGTAAAATCCACCTGCCTTTATGCCTAGGGATATACCAGAAACATTTTACAGGTCACAATGCAGTGTGAACCCACGTATCCAACGCCAAGAGGGAGAACATAGCTTTTCAACTGTAATTAGTTTTCATATTAAAAATGAAAGAAGTAGTCACCCACCAAGTGCTTTCTCCTCAAATACTGATGGCGAAGGACCAGGGGTTTGGCTACCAGCATCCAGGGCACACACAGCAACGCCACCACCACAAGGAAACACTGGAATCCTTTCTGTAAAAGAAACAAGTCTCAGATGGTTTAGGGGCAGCTCATGCTCACACACACAGAAAACCTACCAAGAGGCACTGAGCAACCGAATTCCCGGAGTAGGGGACACTTCTCTCTCCCTGGAACAGCAAGGTGGGCTGCACTGAGTGCCTGTTTGCAGCTGCCCCATCTGGCTGTACACAGCATGTACTGCTGGTACTGTTTAGATTAAGGAAAAATCCAAAAGATTCTGCTAAACTGTCTTTCCCTGCAGATGTCTGATAGTGCTGGGGTGAAATGGCATTAGTGTCTTAGCTAAGTTTAGAGGCATCACGCTGCAGATGCAGGACAATATTCCTAATCAGCTTCTGGATCCAAACATTCTGGAGACACAGCTGACTTATGGTCAGACCCATATAAATTCCTGGTATGGGGATTATTCCTTCCTTCTTCAGCATTACACACTGTCATGTTTTGAAAATGATGCCACATCTCCCCTACACAGACTGATGTCACAATTATTGTAAGGTCAATGAAAGACACCAATACCATGGAGGATCTCCAATCTTATCCTAGCAAAAGCACTCACCTGCCCTTTATAAAGCATCTTATTACTGGTATCACCATAGGAGAACAGAAACATGTTGATAAAGTGTATTAAAAGGCTTGGTGCCTCCTTTGAGGTGTGAGCATCATAGGCTGTCCATTTGTAGAAAATGAGAATAACAAGGTATCCAAACAGGGAGGACATGAAAATCATTTCTGGAATAAATCCAAGGTAGATGTTCAGTGGCTTCTTAAAATAGCTGCAGGAAAAAAAAAAAGAGAGTTTAGAGTTACATTTGGTTAGCATTAGGCATATGTAGGGCAGAAACTTTCAATGAGCATCTTTGGAACAAAACTGCAGGGGCTCAGCATTTCAACAATAGCTGGGGCTTAAACCCAGCGACTGCCTGACATGCACAGCTCCACGTACACTGACAGCAACAACCATCCTGCACCCTCCAGCCAGCAGCTGAAGTCTTGACCAGCTCCTGTGCCTTAAACCAACGTACACATTGAACCCAAGGGAGGGCCCTCCACCCACGAGAAAAAACAAGAGACAAGTGCTTACATATGGTTGAGAAGACTCAACGTGACACCAAAGAGCATGTGGATGATGCCAAGAATCACAGACATTTTCATCTTAAATGAGTTGAGGAAGGCCAGCTTGTTGCTGGCGATGTTCCAGATCTGTGAAAAACAACAGAGTCGGCCAAACACTGAGCAGAAGGAAAACAGAGGAGAAGGAAAACCTTCACTTTAAGCTAAACAGTGTTAACCCACTCAGGAAGCATCAGGCTGTAAGAGCAGGGCTTTTTTAAAGATGTGTTTGTCACGGGGAAATGAGCAGAGAACATTTTCTGCGAGGAACACTGTCTCACAGCAACTGATCCCACCCAAACCTTGCTTGCTTTTATGGTAGGCAAGATTTGCAGGAAAAAGGGGGCTGTATCCTGGACAGAAAAAAAATATGATTATCCATTTAAGTGCACAATTACAGAGAGTTCTGATTTTCTGCACTTCCTCTTTAGCTCGGAACACACGTGAGCTTTGTGTGGGATACTCTGAGCAGCATTAGGAGCAGAGTTATTGATGCAGGCAGACACAAAATGACAGCAATGCTTGGAAATTCACACTTCCAAGACCGACTGAAAAAAAGAGAGATAAGTAACTTTCCCCAAGGTAAAAAAGGAACTTCATAAAGTGACTTGCAAGTTAACCAGATTTGATTAAAAAGGTGCAAGTTAGAAAGGGTGAGGAAGAAGCCCTTAATGTCCCTGAGAACAAGTCCCTCTATCCTGAATCTGGCACCTGGATAGGAAATGAATTAATTTTAATATTCAGGAGCATTTCCAACATTGGTAAAGAGTTTGCTAAGGGAATGGCTGGGGTGTGGAAATCTTTCACAGTGAACTGGGCAGGAACTTTTCTCTCTGTTCACACAGAGGGTGTTCTTAAAGGACTGCAAAGGGAAGAAAAGCTCTCACCGGGTCAATGCCAAAGGGGTAGGGTCCTCCAAACACCCCTGCAACAGCAGGGTCCAGCTGAAGCAGAGGAGTAGTCTCAATCACAGCATCTCTGTTTGGGTATAAGTGGATTACACAAACATTAACACAAGCAACATTGTCCTCCTCCTGTAGAAACTAACAACGCTCTTCCCTTGTGAGAGCAAGGAACATCTCAGATTGAGAGAACCTGAAGGTTCCTGTGTGGTCCTAGAGATTTTCCAGATGAATACTAAATCTGTCTCTTGACCTGTTACTCAGAGTCACAAGGAAGAAAGACTCAGGGGACAGGACTCCTGCTATGTCTATGAAGAGAAAGGTGCTAAACTGCATCTTTACAAATTTTCTAGGGAAATAAAAAGGGTTGGAACTTGATGTCCCATTTATGCCCCTCTTTGCAATTCTACTTGAGCCCGAGTTCAGAAGATTTTGTTTTCCTGAGTTGGAAAGACAACAGGGAAAGAGAAGTCACCTGCTTATCACTGTCACTCTTTATCTAGTTACCAACTATTGACTCACGTCCAATTGCCTCTGGATGAGAACATCGGCCGGACACTCCATGATGAACCAAACAGATTGAGAGACTTGGAGAAGCAGTCATTGTAGATAAGGCCTGTGTAAGTGGAGAACAGTCCCATCAGCAGAATGATGTATCGACCACTAAAAACCATGTTGAACATCTAGTATTAAGAAAAAAACAACACCAAAAAGGAACAAATGAAGTCCGTGAGAACAAGGAAGGTCGCTCATAAACACAAAACAGTAAAATCAGTCAGGTGCAGGACAAAAAATATTGGCCATACTGACTAAAAACCCCAAGCCTCTATTTCCCCAAGGCAGGGATTAGGGGTGCAAGAGGCAGCACTGCAGAACAGAATCTGAATACAGAGGATAAACAGGCAGCGTCACTGTCTGCAGAGAACCTGGGATTAGATGTAGAGGATAAATTGCTCTCCACACACTGATGCAAGCCCCAGCTGGCAGCATCAGTTTGGAACCAGGCAGTGCAGACCCTGCTCAGCTTTCTCCATGCTCTGTCAATGCATTTTGGTTCACCTCCTGTCAACCTAAGCCCTGAGCAAGCAAAACCCACCTAGATCAGCCAATAGGAAGAATCTTGGAGATATGATATACACGTGCAGAAATCAGTTTTGCAGTGACTGAACCCCGTGATGATCCAAGCAAGCTTTGGGTGATTTGTTTACAACAGCTCATTTACTACACTTGATAAATAATGTCCTTCAAACGACTGAAAGGAGTGATTTCCTATAATTATCTGAAAGGAAAAACAAAGGAACTTGCTGCTCTTACAAAACGATGCTACTTAGTCTGTGGTCTACAAGCTTCTCACTCTGTATGCTTCCCAAATTTCAAATGCAAGGAGAAATGGGCATTCTCAACTCAAGGGGGAAGGATGTGAGCAAACCCAGCTGCAGCTCTTTGTTTGAAACATGAAGCTCAGCACGAGCTGCCACTTTACCTCATTGTCACTCTTCTGTGACAGAATACGACTTTCCCTGAACACCATCCAGACAGCAATCAGAGTCATCAGGATTCCGTGGCCAAAATCTCCAAACATCACAGCAAACAGAAATGGGAAGGTAATGATCGTGTATGGGGCTGTAAGAGAAAAGATGACACTGAGTGCACTGACTTGGAGTAAACCCAGATCCAACACAGCACAATTTATACAATTTAGCAATAAAATTCCCAAGCACCTCCTCCACTTCTGAAAGGTGTTAAATACTCAACTAGAAATTTTCACACAGGACAGACAATACAAGAGGAACACCACAATGAAAAAGCTGAGGTAGATGTCTTGGACTTGTACAAGTATGAATTTACCTGGATTTATTTCCCGGTATGTTCCAATGCCATAAGCATCAACAATGTTTTGAAAGCCACAAGTAAACTTGTTCGTTTTGTTGTATGTTGGTGGGGTCTGATTGGTTTGCATCCTGTTTAAAATAGATGGGACAGTGGATCCACTGTGCTCCTGGTTAAAAAAAAATAAAGAAACATCAGAAAACCCACCCTGAGAGCACTGGAGGACAGAGCAGAACACTACCTTCTCATTAGCATTTGTAAAACAACAAGCTTGCATTTTTGTAGTGTGCTTGCACAATGAGAAATATACTTGAGCAGCTGAGGAAGGCTGCCAAGTTTCCACTGCTCTCCACTTTGCATAGCAGGAGAAGCACTTGTAAGGATGAACATTGTCTGATCAGGACAGACAAGAAAACTCAGGCAAGAGTTTGCTTTTCTTAAAATAAAAAGCAGCAAATAAAAGGACTTCAAGACACCAAACTCTAATGTCTGTCTGTGCTGAGGGCAAGCTTGCCAACGTCCTGGGTAGCTCCATTTCAGTAAGTTCCACTACATATCCAAACACCAGGACTAGGAAACACAGCCAGGTTAACTAAATGTACCAAAAAAAGGACTTATACACAAGAAAATACCATTACAGCATTTTCCTGAACTTAAAGCTTTACACAATGTATTTGCTACAGAGTTTATCTATAAACCATGATTCCTGCATGTTAAATAAACTGTCCTCCATGAGGACTCATTCACACAGCCCAAAGAGATGGTTTTCAGAGATTCACAGTTTGGAAAAATCAATTAATCCATCCTGTGCTTGCCAACAGCTGCTGGTCTGCTTGAACAGCGGCAGAGAGGAGCGGTCCAGCAGTTACTCACAGTGCCTCTCCTGAGAGCAAACTGGATAGAATCGAGGTCAGCAACAGGACACCAGACTTCAGCAATCAAGCACTTCTGTGTCACATCGATATTGCACAGGTTCAGGGTATGGTAGATGGCCTTCATCTTGCGTACTTTGATGAACCACACACGGATATTTTTAGCAGCTGCCTGCAAAACCCTCTGGCGATGATCCTCTGTTTGGTTCAGCACCTTTCATAGAGAAGTAGGAGGAAGATGAGGCAAAATCTTTTGACCAAAACTCAAAGCACACAGAAGCACATAGTGAAATTGGGCTGACCTAGAGGATAACTTTATCCACCAGAGGATGGATGGATGGATGGATGGATGGATGGATGGATGGATGGATGGATGGATGAGTCCTCTCCCCCAGCCCACACAAAAGACTGCCACATGCCTGCAATATCTGCTTTACTCCCCATATTAATTAGTTCTACCAAAAGGTTTTAAGGCTTCTTTCCAGGGATACTTTTTGACTACTCTCTTTCTTCAACTCAAAGGTCAGTGGACATTTCAAACAATGAACTGCTGAGAGATTACAGAGAACATTTCTTTCCTCCACCCAGGTTAAAAGAGCAGAGCTCTACCAAGGAGGTGTGCACTGCTTTAAGAAAACACACAGAGATTACAATGAAAGACTTTCTACCGAAGGGAAAAGGAGAAAGTGTTTTCTGCTGAGGGTGTTTTCCAACTGGAACATATCTTACTTATGCCAAGTCAGATTTCCAGACTGGAAAGTCTTAGACTCGAGGGAAAGCGAGGACACAGGGCACGTGCAGCTTTGAATACTACTAGTCAAATTGCTTCTGAGTCCTTGACTACTTTAAAATTGCTAAACAGCTGCACTTCACAACTCCCAGTTTGAGATAATTTCTCTATCAAATAAGCAGTCCAAATTCAACCATTTTTCCTTGTAGTTTCTGAACCTTCTTATTTTTTGACTCAAATCCCTTCATTTTTTCTGCATTACCACATACTGCCTTTCTTCCTTGAAGCAAGCATCAGATATTTCAGAGCTGGCACCCAGTACCCAGTGTGCTAATTACTTTTTACCAACACTCAGGCTGCTGCACAAGAGATTAGTTGTAAAGCAGAAGCTCTTCAGGACAGCATAACGTGAATATATGAAGATAAGCAAGAAAAAAAAGAGTAGCTAAGTTAAAGTTAGCATTGTTAATCAACTTGGAATTAAGTTTAAATGTATTCAAAGCTCTTGCAGATGAAGAAGACAATTGCACAAGCATGCTTTCAGAGTTGGAAAACATGGTATCTCCTTACACACACATATTCCCCTCTGCTCATGCCTCTCCCTGGCATGCAGTTCTCTATCAATGCTGTACTTACATGTATATATTTAACTGCTTAGCCTTCCAGAAAGATCAAACCACCCCACCATACTAAACCCTGACAAAGAAAACAACTGGGCAGTCTCCAAACACCTTTCTTGCACTGCTGAGCTGCTGGCCTTGAGCTGAAAGTAACAGGGCCAAAAATTCTCCTGTTCTCATAGGATCCAAAGACGTTTTCAACTATATTATTAAAGAAAAGAGGGCATTGACCCCAGTTATTTTACCATCTGAAGATCATCAATTCTGGTATTGACACCAGAAGCCATTTCCTTCCGTTCCTGTGGTGTTTCTGGGCATGGGTAGAGGGAGGCCCGGAATCTGAAAGACATGCAAGCCACCTCAGTGACAAAGATGGAAAGAAGATAAACCAGTTGGGGAAATAAATGGCTGAACACAGAAACAAAGCAAGAAGCACCTCGAGAGAAGTTTCTGATCAGCACAGACTGCCAAGCAGAGTTTCAGTCTTTAAATCAAATGGGTATAGAAGCTTGCCTGAGGCCAAAACAGAAGCTCAATGCTGAAGAAAAAAAGGAAGTGGGAGAAAACCCTCTGTTCCCTGTACTGACCGTGTCTCAAAGGCACTGTCACAAAGTTGATCAGCCCCTCCAGTTCAGGGTGCTGTTATCACACCAACACAGCTGCTGCTAGAAGCAGTCACTGTTGGTCCCCCCTGTGAGGATGTCGCCTGCTCAGAGTTCAACACTTCAACTCCCTTGTTTTTAGGCATTCTTTAGCAAAGCAGTCATTTACTTGGAGCATTACAGGCGTGGGGAGTGGCTAGTTTGACTGCAAAATATGTTTCAGCTACTTAGAATACATTTTATTTGCTATTAAAATATGCACTCCTACAGTCGTTGTGAAATGTTAACTGCTGTCAAGTTGTTTCACACAGTCGAGAGAGCTGCCCATACCCTTCACATATCTTCTTGACTCTGTTCTTCAGCTGGTCACCTTGGAAGAAGATGATAAACACAGACTTGTGCACGTAATCTCCCTAGAACAGACAAAAGAGTTCACTGTAATAGCTCAACTATTGACAGAAATTAGCATTATAGCCAATTACAACAGTCCTACTTGTCCTTCCTCTCAATCTGTACATACAGAGCTCATATTTGCACACTGAGCTACTGTACTTGTATTTTTTGAAGCAAAATGATCTCGATTATCTGTTATATGTAGTACAATAAACAGGAAAACCTGGGAAGATCTCCAAAAGAACAGAGATATATTATTATATTATATACAGTGAGCTATTCATCAGCACTTCCTGCAGTCAGCTCACCTACAGAACCAAGCGACAAGCTAGAGTGAATGAAAATAAGATGAAGCAGAGTTTAACAACTCTGGCTCTCCAGGGAGGCCAATGGCACATTCTTTGTGCAGCTGTTTTCGTGTTGGTGGCCAGGTCCCCTTTCCTGCATTTGTTGACCAGTTATTGTTCTACCTTACTTAGGAAATTTTAACGTAATGCTTCGAGAATAATTACACTAGGTGTAACCTCAGTTTAAGGAAGTGTTGCACAATAAGAACAAAGTCTCTCCTAGTAAGCGGATAATTCAACTACCAGCAGACAAGAGAACAAGTCAGCCTTACATGAGAAACAAAGGGGGCAGCTACTGACTTTCAACTCTTCTGAGTTCCACCCCTTCAGCAGCATTGACCATCCATCCTGCTGTTTTGATTTTAATAAAATGAGAAATATTTGTCACTAAAGCCTCAGAGGCTGCGAAGGGACGCAGCACAAACATTTGACCCCACGGAGCTCATTAAGGGATAAATGCTCAGATCCGTAAGAAAAAAAATCTTTTCACACATCTGAGAGTTTTGCTGCTGTAAACCACAGTTCCTCTCACCGTCACGGGATCCTCCAGGGGGTTCTCAATCTCTGCCTGGCGCAGGAAGACGTTCCCTCGGCACACCCGCCACAGCATGCGCTCGAACGTGGGGATCCGCTCCCGGTTGATCACACCAGCCACAAACCTGGGAAAGGGACAGCATGGAGGTGAGTTCTGCACCTGAGGAATGCACAGCTGAACACCCAGAACCCTGAGTGAGCATCGGGTTGAAAGCTACAAAAATCCTACATTGAAATGAGTTCTTTAGGCAAAATGGAAGGTGCTCTAAATACAGAGAGGTAAGAACACAACAAAGCCAACTGTACCACAGCAGGAGCAAAGCCTTTGAACAGCATGAAATAATTGACTAAAATCATAAATAAATCACTGGTTAAAGGAGAAACAAACACATTTAAACACACAGTTTCTGTGCCCGCCAGTCCTGATTTCAACAGGTTCCTGGTGTGTTACACAGCAAGGACACAGCAGTCATGGCTACCATTGAGCACCTTCTAGGCAAGTGCTTCAGAAGACCTCACTGGTCCAAACCCTACGTCCAGATAAAGAACAGCACACATGCAAGGACAGCCTGGAAGCAGCTAACTGGAATAGGCACTGGAATAGGCTGCCTAGGCACTGGAATGGGCTGCCCAGGGAGGTGGTGGAGTCACCGTCTCTGGGGGTGTTCAAAAAACGGGTTGATGAGGCACTTGAGGCCATGGTCTGATGGTCTGATGGTCAGGAATATGATGGGATAAAGGTTGGACTTGATGACCCTGGAGGTCCCTTCCAACCGGAATGATTCTATGATTCTACTGGGAATACTGGGGATACTGGGACACTGGGATACATGGTCTGATGGTCAGGAATATGATGGGATAAAGGTTGGACTTGATGACCCTGGAGGTCCCTTCCAACCATAATGATTCTATGATTCTATGATTCTAATGAAGAACATACAGAACCATACAGATTTTTCAGAGCAACTCCCACAGCAGCTACTCATTTCAAAGCTGTGAGAGCTCAGAATATCTGGAAAAGCAACCAGAATGGATCGAGAGGGAACAAACTAGTAGATATTTTTTTGTGCAGGGAGAAATGTGCAAAGCCCAAATATGAACTGGGAAGTGAATGTACAGAGCACAAATCCAAAGAGCAGCAGCTAGTTTTTAGGTCAGTCTTCATCTGCTTGATGTGCCAGTCTGAAAAGTTCCACAACTGCTCTCAAAATTATTGCAGGAGGAACCTAAGGCATCAACCCTGACATGGGAGAGAAGGAAGCACAAATTGCCACTTACCCAAGTCGCAGCGCAGCGCCTCTTCCCATCTCACTTGGTTCCAGGAGCGAAGAGGATTCCTCCAGCAGGTCTGGATCCGCCATCTGCTGATGATGCAATTCAGCCTGAATTCACAAATCAATTAATATCTAATGAAACTAGTTAGTGGCATGCAGGGAACGAGGAACCAGGAGATAGTTTGGGGAGACAAAGAAAGAAAAAGAGAAAAATAAAGAAAAAGAACAAACATAAGACAGCAGAAAGAGGAAGAAGATGACAGAAAAGACAGCAGGAAACACACAAAGGAGGAAAAAAACATGAGGAAGAGTGAAATGGCTCAGCAAAGCTGTACAAGAAAGGTTGAAGACTGCTGCAACAGAACAGAGGGGCTGTGGGATATGTAAGTCTGAAGAAAGGCAAGAATTCAAAAAAATTGATCAAGTTTTAAATACAAGTGATGTTCCCAAGAACCATTCCTGGCACAAAGCAGAGTGACACCTTACTCCCATCTTTCCCTAGACCTTACATGGAGAAAAACATGAAGGTAGATGCTGATTCCCTCTTGAACGACTCGTGCATTTCCTGCAAGTTAAAGACACAAAAGGTGTTTCCAAGAGGTGCCTGGGAAATCGTGAAACAGCCTGGGAGCCTTGTTCTCCACAAGAGGAAGAACAATGCCCAGGGAAGTCCTCCATGGACAGTTTAACTGGCCTTAGGGCAGCTTGCAGCAACCCAAGGTTGCAAAACCTGGAAGCACTGGATGGTAATTATCTTTACTAGCTTTACAAATCTCTCCCTCCACACACAATAATTCCAGCTTAAAAACAAGCTTACTGGTTAAATCTATTAATTATTCAAGATATTCATCCTTACTCATTATTGCCAGGCACCTAAGATGCATTGCTCAGAGCTGCCTGATGATGCTACTTGCTTTTTGACAAGCCAGGCATTAAAATAGGACGTGGATTTATACTGTCCTTCCTTGCAGCTAATTCACAGGCTAAAATTCTTGGGAATATAGCTTGTAAGTGTCAGCAGTTCAGGTCAGGAAGGATGCTCAAATCACATCCTCTTGTGCCCCATCTTCATACTTCATTCAATCCCGTGTCACATTTCTACCTCTGCAGCTTATATAACAAAATGATGGAAAATTACAGTTCCTTATCACAAACAGGGGACCAAATTCTACCCTCTGTGGTATGTAGGGGCTCCTCCCCACAGAGCTACCAAGGGAACTTGCTCAAATACACCTGAAGGTAGAGTTTGGCCCTCGAACAAGGAAAATGCATGCACACACAGAGCACAGCCTTGCAAAATTATATAGCAAATTCAATGACTCAGCCAGAGTTTCTTTATTTGTGCAATAGTTGCATCATAATTTCAGTGAAAAACTCTACAGCATTTTACCCGTGTGTCAAATAAAAGTGTTTAACAAGGGAAGTTTTTGCAAGGCTGACATCAAATGCAGCTCCACTGTCTGTACACACGATGTCACAAAAGTAAGGCAGCCCTTAATTTCATTTGGAAAAGCCAACACAAAGAATTTCTGATCCTTTTTGACTTTAAGGCACCTCGTTGCAACAACAAAAACTGAATGAAAATTTGGTTTCATAGAGAACACGACGAAAATCAGACAGTTTGGTACCCCAAACCAAAACACACAGACCAAACATTCCGGTGACTGATATCTAGAGCTCAGGATGTTGAAAAACAATAAGAAAATTACAATTGTAAGAGGCTTGAATCGTATTTATCAGTAATTAAGATGCTCTCTGTGAGGCACACCACATGAAGCTAAAAGAGAAGGATAGCACATGTGGAAACCTCAGATCCACCTCACCTGAGAGAGTAATTCTTATAAATGTTTAATATTACCTCCGGCCCTTTTGGGCTACACATCCTTTATTCAGGACACTGCAAAAACAAAGACAAGTCCTGCCCGGCAGGGTTGGAATTATAAAATAAATCAACTTGGAATAAATTTGGATTAGACCAGTTTTACTAAACAAGAACCTTACACAAGGATGGCTTGCGTAACAAAACCCTGTGTTCCCTAAATTCATCTCTCAACCACTTGGGTTGGACGATCACAGCCTTTCTAGAATCAGCACAGCAACATCAGCTCTGGCTCTGGGAGGAGAACTAAAGCAGTGGTGTAATATTTAACAGAAAAAAGAATTGGGGAGGCTGTGTGGTAATGAGAGCCATCCATCTACAGTGCAGAAAAATAAGACTTTAGGAAATTTACTCTGAGCCAGAGTTTTCACCAGCAGCAAGTGCAGAATCGTAGTAATTGTGAAGTATTTTTTACTACATCAGGTTGATCAGGACTGGAAAAACCCAAGCATTTGCACATCAGTAATTAGAACGCAGACCTCTCACTATTAAACATTTTTAAATTGCTTATTGTTCACCCAGATCAGCATCTTTAATCTCAAGGCCTGAAAAAAGGTTTGTTTTCCCTACTCTTGATTGTAGACCTGCTCTGGGTCGCTGCACACAGTGCCATACAATGCAAGCCCCTTCCAGATCACAAAAAAAGACAAAAATCAAGTCTCACAAGAACTAAAAAAATATTCATTTCACCATCTAACTGATCAACCCAGTGCCCAGACAGGAATGAGAGATGTGAAACAAACAGAAAGAAGCAGATGGCGAGAAGAGTTAGAGGAAGGAGAGGCAGGGGACTGCATGCCATTAACCATTACTTTTCCAGTCTTCTTTTACGCTCACACTCTAGGCAAAACTCTCAGAGAAATCTCTCCGGCTCATACTGCTCTTCTTAAGCAAAGACAAGAAGACTGAGAAAAGGAGCATCATCATTAACATGGTGTGTTGAGACAAGAAATGGCTGCTTGGACTGGAACAGTCACATGAACAAGTGAAAAGGTTTTGCCATCCTCCCTCCCCCAGTGCAGCAAATGCCAGGACGAAGCCCTTGGGGCAGCAAGCCATTTCTTGTGAAACTTATTATCATGAGTAACACAATCTTAATTAGAAGTTACTTAAGTCTTCAAGTGTTGAAGGCACTGGGCAAATGACAGCATGAAGGAATTAAGTGTTCACTGCTTTGGGACTATGAGCAGACCCGACAGGGCTCAGGAGTCTTGGCCCAGTGGGGCTCTCCCAGATGCAGCCGTTTGCTGTTCACAGCATGAACTGAAACACTTTGACATTTTAAACACTTTTTTTACTGAACATCACACATGAGCTGCTCAGCTTGCTTTTTAGCAGCACATTTTATTTGTTTGTGTTTTTATTGTTACAGAAAACAGTTATCAGACAGGAGCAGGGGCATTGCTAAACTTTCTGCAGCCAGGCCACTCAAGCCTGACCTGGGCTCCCTTTTGTGGGTGACCTGGCAGATTGTTTCAGTAGAAAATTGATTCTGATCTTTAAATTCAGTATGATCACGCTGTACTTGAAGCAAAGCAGAAGACAGCTCTCACCAGAGGACAGTAATGAGTAAGGAAGCTCACAGCAGGAGCTGTACTTGGTTTTACTCAGTACTCAGAACAGGCAGTAAGCTATGGATCATTGAGTTAATGCTGTTTGTCCAAGGAGACACTTGCAAGTGGACTTTCAGCACTTGAAGACGAGACTTTTTGTACTGAACCCAACCCACAACCAATGAGCTGATCACACCAGCAGTGCTATCGGTATCGGCAGTGACCCAGACTTGTGCTGGCTCAGGAACAACCCAAATGCCCGAGCAGGCAGCAGCCTGTGCCAAAATCCCCCAAACCAAATCGTTAGATAAAGGAGCTGAAGTCTGCAGGAGCCCAGCTCCACTTGATCACAGCCCGTGCCCAAGGCCAGAAGCCACGTCCGTTAGGAACTCTTTGATCAAATCCTTGGATGGGAGGAAACAGGACACGTACTCAGCAAAACCACATCCGTGTCATAAATGCCATCAGAGAATCTCTTCTCAGGTCCAGTGACAGAGCTGCTGGCCCAGCTGGTATTTGACAGAATTGCTGGAGATTTCAAATGGCAGCTTTGCTCCAGAATTGCTGGAGATTTCAAATGGCAGCTTTGCTCCAGAGCTTACGAGTGAAAACATCAGGGTTTGATCAAAGGCTCAAATAAATAAATAAATACCTAAATAATCAATCTAGGACTTCAGTGGACGTTGTATTATGACCCTAATGAGTAATCTCCATGTAACATTTCAAAGGCTGAGGAGAAATTGAGTCTGATTGCAATCCCTCTGCGTGAGGAATCAGGGCTGGCACCAATGACGCTCTGACCCACTCCAGCACCACATCTCTGGTCTGTTGATGAGCTTGAAAAACTACCAGCATCTTAATTAATCATTTTACCCGATTTTTAGACAAACCATTGCTTAACTAAGATAAAAACCGAATCATCAGAGGTAGGTCATGGGTAGCTATGCAGTACTGCATGAAAAATGGAAAATAACTTGAGAAGCTTTCTTAAACAAAGCATAAAAATGACCTTGCTGCCCAAAACAGCAACTAAAAATACACTTGGGAATAAAAATGGGAATACGTGGCAGAAGAGTCAGCTCCCCCAGTGTCAGCCCACCCCTGGTATTCTGACCTCATCAAAAAACTGCTGAGTTTTACGCAGTATAAATTTTAATTCTGTCAGCTCCAAGAAGTTTCTCTTCAGAGCCTCCTGGTTTGTGTTGATTTCTTTCAGCTCGTTTTCAATCTTCTCAAAGTTTGCCTGCAAGATGGGGAAAAGAGGAAGGAAAATGACTTAGAGAAATGCCATAAGTGCTGTCAAGTCTACCAAAACAAGCTGCCTCGTGTTCCCATGTGATTTGCATGCAATTACAGCCGTGTCTCCAGGATTCCTCAGCACACAGCCCCACATGTCTGGGTCTTTCCTAGGCTGGATCTACACAGTGTTCTTCAAACCCTCGGAGATGTTCACACAGACCCACCACACCCCAGTTCCAACAGCTTTTGGCTCATTTAGATGGGTGAAATTTAAGTACTCTCCCTTCTGGCTGTATTTGGGGAGAAGCACAAGTGAAACAATGCCTGTGAATAAAAATCAGACCCAAGTGAAAGAGCAGAGCTGGTGTCTCCAGTGACAGCTGGGGACAAGGGTTGCTGTCCCTCTGCCAGTGAACTCCACAGGTCTCTACCAACGGAGCTGATTTCCATCTAGAGTCAACCACCCCCCCAAGTCCCAGCACACACCATTACCTCCAAGTCAATCATGTCACGGGGAAAAGGCACCTCTGGGTTTTCTCCGGTGTCCATGATGGGAATGTTGGCCTTTTTAATCTCCTTCTCAACAAACCCTGGAGAGACAGCACTGTTAATGCCAACTGACTCGATGTCAGACCATCACCATGTCCCTTGTGATGGGACCATGTCAGACCATGTCACCATGTCAGACCATCACCCTTGGCCCGACAGCACCCGGGAATTCTTTCACAGACTCACACAGAATCCCAGAATCCTAGGGGTTGCAAGGGACCTCGAAGGATCATCCAGTCCAACCCCCCTGCCAGAGCAGGGTCACCTAGAGTCCATCACACAGGAACGCATCCAGGCGGGGTTTGAATGTCTCCAGCCAAGGAGACTCCACAGCCTCTCTGGGCAGCCTGGTCCAGTGCTCTGGCACTCTCACAGGAAAGAAGTTCTTCCTGAGATTCACATGGAACCTCCTGTGCTCCAGTTTGCATCCATTGCCCCTTGTCCTATCATTGGTCAGCACTGTAAAAAGCTTGGCTCCATCATCCTGACCTTCACCCTTTACAGATTTGTAACCATGGATGAGGTCACCCCTCAGTCTCCTTTTCTCCAAGCTAAAGAGCCCCAGCTCCCTCAGCCTTTCACCTGGGAATTCTTTCACCTCCTATGCCAAGCCCCCGTTATTTGGTTCAAGTTCTCTCTTGGGCAGGAAGAGGGTCCTGGGAGGAGCCTGACTGTGGGCACAGGGCACAAAGGCACCTGCACTCCTGCCCCCAGCACCCTGGCCCCAGAGCACCCAGCACCGACCCCCCGAGGCTCAACGTACTCAGCTTTCGGTCCATTTCCTCGCACCTCCGCACCTCGTTCACGAATTTGCGCTGGAACACGTTCACGTCCGGGTTCAGCTGCAGGGAGAGACATCAGCTCAGGACACCCCCGGGGGGCAGCGGGGCCCGGGACACCCCCGGCACGGCCCGGGGGGGGTGTCAGGAGCCGGGACATCCCCGGCACGGCCCGGGGGGGAGGTCAGGAGCCGGGACACCCCCGGCACGGCCCGGGGGGGGTGTCAGGAGCCGGGACATCCCCGGCACGGCCCGGGGGGGAGGTCAGGAGCCGGGACACCCCCGGCACGGCCC
>VZRW01009241.1:0-34427 GCA_013398125.1 Aegotheles bennettii
TTGGCACCAGTCATGTAGCCAATAAATTGGTCAATAAACACCTCCACAGCAATACTGCCATGAGAATAGTGGCAGTATTATTGTCTGTGGGACAGAAAGCTGCTTTTCTGTGATGAGGAAAGAGCTGCTGTTCTCAGGTAAACAGCTATGGACTAACCTGTTCCCAGGAGAAACCAGTGTCAGGCAGTATCAATTGGTGGAGACAGTGAAGCCTCACAGCTTCGGCATTGGTACCCTTCCTATCTGATGTTACCAGAGGTGGTCTTTACACTAAGGAATAACTGGCTCATTTGGTCTTCAGCACACCCATTTTACCAGTGCCTTAGGATTCCTGAAGGAGAATTAGCCTGAGTATGATTTTGGTCAGCCTCTCTTATTTTACTTTCAAAATTAAACTGGCTTGCCAAATAAGACAGAATGCAAAGTTGTTTAGTCCTGTGCAAAGACAGAGAGTTTTTGTCTGTGTGAATTTGATGAGGCTTTGACAACATAATTTTGAAATTTACTTACTTAAGATTTTGATGGCTTGAAAATACAATATATAAATTCCTGGCAAGCCATATTTCACTAATCTGAATATTTGTAGAGCTTGTGATTACTCTGTTAGTCACAGACATACTGGTTGAAGGCAAAAAACCTCTCAAGTATTGAAGTCCTCTTCCTGTTCCACAGATGCAATAGATCAATAAGCAAGCACAAAGGCATAATTCAGCTTACTGAGCTGAGGCTATGCCATCCCAATCAGCTTCTCAGTGCTCACTTCTTCCTTCTCCTAGCACACCAGCAGAGCCTGCCACCTACTGCTTCACTTTTTTTCCCCGCAGGTGCTGCAAAGAGTCTAATCCAAATGTGTTTTAGGTCTCCACAAGCAGCTTGACATCTGGTCAGAAGCTTTAGATAAAGCTGGAATATGTCCCTTTAAGAGCAGGAAGGAAATAGAGAAGAAAATAGAATTCAATGGAATTTTTAAGAAATAACAATGACAATGCAGTAAAAATCAACATCCTGAGGAAGTTGCTGTAGAGAAGCACTGGTAAGATGGGACTTATGGATAACTTTGTGGTTAGTTATCCATCAGATTTTCAGCAAATCCAAAATAAAGCATCTGACAGAATTATGCTTTAATGGCTGATATTTAATAGCTCATTTCTTTCTGGCATCTGCAGAATACTTACGGGGATATTAGCTATTTAATAGAACTGCCGACAGTGACCAAAAGTTTTAAAAGGCAGAGAATCAGAGGCAGAGAAAAGATTTCCGTAGTTTTGGGTTGTGTTTTGGAGAACACAAAAGTGAGGGAACAACTTCATGTTTTCTCTTAGGACTGGTCCTGTGCTAATGCCAAGGCCAGGCTCAGGAGATGTTTCAGAAGGTGCTGGTTGGCCCAGCTCAAAGTAACACTGAGGACCAGGGCAGGCATCAGTGGCCTCAGACCACTCCCATTGCTGGTTAATTCAATAGTATAAATACAGCCCTTGTGCCAGTTCCTTTCTGTCATCAGAACTGCATAAGGGGAAGACCTGATGCTGGATTTACCATGATATGATTAAAGGAAGCTCTTCTCAGAGACAGTAGAATAGAAAAGTTTCTGTATGAGCTTCCACTTGCCTAATGTTACGTTACCTTCATTCACTTCCCTGTTGTAATATTAGGAAATTTGTAGGTGACATGAGGCAGCAATTTCTGTTGGAGACACAGTCACAGAGGTAGCCCCACGTCAGTTTTTCTTACTGTTTCATTTTGCTTCTCTACAAGGGGTGCTAATTTGCGTAAGCTTTCCATGGGACCCATGATGGAGGAAATGGCCTTACATCCTCTATAGCTGTCTCAGTCTTCAAAGACCCCTTCCATACATCCACCAGCTTCTCCTCCCCACATTCACATCCCTATCTGTCACTGAAGTAGGTTACTAATTTACTTAGAGCCACAGAGACTGCACAGAAAACACCAGCACAGGACATGTCATTGAAAAATATTTTCCTCAATCACAGAAATTCCCTGGACCAGCTTCATCCTGGGACACTCAGGAAACAGTCACAAATAATGACAATGATGATTTTTTTTTTTTTTAAACTGCTCAATAAATTAATCCAGAATCTAGGTCTTCAAATTGAAAACTTTTTGTCCTGGATTGCAGAAATCAGGGTTGCAACGAAAATGCTGTTACTATTTTTGGAACTAACACCTTTTGAGATATCACCAACATTAACTAGGTTGTTAATTTTCTTTCATAAATTGTTTGAATATTCCCTCTTTATCTTTAAAACCCTAGAAATTCTTATGTAAGACTTGTAAATGATCTGACAAATCAATTTCCAACAAATAATCAAAATTATGGAAAGATTTTCAGTATCTCTCTGAACAGATGTGTGGCGAATCTTTGTTGTTTACAATTCACAGTTTGAGCTGTGTGCAAGTCTGGGGGACTGCCTGTTTCATGCCTCTTTTGAGTGATCAGGGGAATAATGAAGGCCTGGGGGGCATGTGGCAGGGTCATGGTTCAAACCAATGAACTCCCACAGAAGCTGCCATGAGGCTGTGAAACGCACCATCAAGTCTTAGAGTCCATCAGACATCCAGTAAATGCTGTGTGGTGGCAGACCCCAGCCTTTAATGTGCTTGTCAGTATTTTTGGGTATTAATTTCTAAAACCTGTGGGATTAGCAGGATAGTTTTCACATTTTCTCTAAGGGGATGGTGTTGGTAAGCAACCTTCAGGGTTTCATTTGAAACAATTTATCTTGTGAAGAGGATTACCCTGCTGAGAGAGATACAGATCAATGCAGATTTTTTTGCCTCCATACAAATGTATTTGCCTCTAGGCTTAATATAATGTTATATGTATCATAAACATTTCATGTTTGAAATATCTTTTGTACAACATCTTTATAGGCATGTATGAAATGTCTATAAATACTCATATGCCAAATCTATTCAATAAAGGTGTTAAGAGTGTAGATCAACACTTGAGAAAGTTCGGTTCATCTCTTATGAAAGAGGGATTTATTTTTTTCCTAAATATCTAAAATACTTTTTACTGCTCTCATAGCAAGAGGCAGAGAATCAGTAATTTGCTGGTAACAATTCTGAAAGGCTATTTGCCACAGCTATATATACACTATTGCTAAACAGAGTTATACAGAGCTAAGCAACCAAAAGTCACACCACTGTATTACACTGCAGTCTCTTGCACAACAAGAACTGAATTTTAGTTTGGATCATAAAAACACTGGCAGCTAGGGTTGTTTCATTCCTTGCATAACCCTGTAATCTACAGTCAAGGTATCAGCCATGCTGGCTCCTGTACAGTGGAGCTTTGACTGCCTCAGTCATAATCCGGAAACATGCTGTAGACGGAGGATTTGCAGTGCCAAGTCACCCAAGGATCTCTTGCTCTTCCTTACCTTGGAAAGTAATCAGCCTAATGAGCAACAACACTCTGCTCTTCTCATGGCTGTCCCCAAAGGAAGGTGTGATGCAGCAGCTGCAGCAATCATAGCAAGGTGCTGACCACCAAAATAATCCTCCAGAGAAGAGCAAACCCCACAGCACCTTCCTTTTAAGCTGACTTGTCTGTCCCAAACACCTATAGATGATAATGAATTTAGCTGAAATCTCCTGCTAAATAATGTTTTTGAGAAAAGGCAGAGAAGAATCAGTTATCCAAAGACTGACTGGAGAAAGAAATCTGCATCACATCTGCCAGTGTCTCAGATGTCCTAGCACTGCCCAGGGCATAGCAGAAGGGTAAAAGGTTTGAGTCCCTCTTGTCATTTGTCACCTCATAGTAGGTATCCTGGGCAAAAAGCATGAGAAGTCAGCAGATGCCACTATTTCTGGTTCCCTATGCAACTGCTCTACACAGTGCAGATAATTAAACATTTCAAAGAATAAGGTACACCAAGTCAGTAACCCAGTATCAAGGGAGGTGCTGCACTTAGCAGAGATGCAGATGGTTCTTGGGCATTGCTTCAGCTGAGGGGAAACAGGAACACTGGGTAGTCACTGAAACCAGGCTAGAGCTCTTTACGTTTTCATTATTAAATGTTTCTGAAAGATCAGAGCTATATATACATGAAGATGTTCCATTGTTGTAGTTATGTTAAAAATAAATACGCTACCAAAGCAAAAGAAAATAGTTTTTAATAGTTGAGAAAGAGCAAAAGATAATATTGTTCCTTGTGAAAGCATTTAGTGTGACTGTAATGCTTACTTTTGCAAACCCAATGTATTAATAGAAGCCTAATACGAAATAGAAAGTTAAGCCCAGACCTAATTCCTTGATCTGAACTTTGAAACTGAGGTCAGAAAACTGCAGTGTCAGTCAAGGGGTATGCCTGAAAGGGTGACCAACAACAGCACTCACACAGCTCCCGCCTTCTGAAGTGAGTTGTCCTCAGTCCTCAAGATCTCTCACAGACTGCTGGGCTCTTATCACCACACTTTTAACTGAAAATGTGATAAGCTACCCTGGCTCTGTGGGACAGCTATGAGAGGAGATAACCTGGGAACAGTGCCAGTTTTGCACCAGTCTCTGGGAATCACTGTGTTGTATGAGGCTTCCCTTCAGCGAGAGCTGCACTCAGTGATGTGGCCCACTGCCTGCAAAAAGCAAATGTCTGCGAGAGAAACTCGCTGAATGAGGATAAAAGAAGAAAGGGAAAGGGAAAAACCTGTAGTCTGGGTGAAGTTAACTACTCAACCACAGGATGAAAACTGAAGCCAGTGTAACTAGGAAAATAAAAATAAATCATTGCAATAAGTTCCATTTTGCAGTCTGTGGCTGAGACTTTCATCAAGACTTTTAATCATCATACAAAATGCTGACATTTATAGATTTGAAATAATTGTCCATGGCTGAGTGAAGAAGTAAACTGATTATGATCCAGATTGATTTTGGGCTGGGAATGTTTGTGAATATATGAAGTGAGTAGTCAGAAGGCCTAACATAATTTTTTTCCTTTAACAAATCGCTGATCTTGAGCAGAAGCAGCTTTAAAAAAACAACAGAAATAAGTCTTGATAAGTCCTCTACCGGATCATTTTTTAAAAAAAAGTATTAGTGACAGATGTTCCTCAATCTTGGTATTTAATGAGAAGCAGGAGTGTCAAGCAGCAAATATTTGCATGAAGGTATTACGGCAGCAGCTATTTAAATACAAGGGACTGAAAATAGTCAAAATACTGATGTGCTGTTAGCCAAATACTGCTATGTTTCTAGGAGTAGTTTGCACAAGTGTGTGTTACTAGTTGTGAAAACACCCCTAAATAACTTTTCACTGAACACCTGGAATACCAGCATGTGAAGTCACTTGTCAGCCAGGCAGTATTTTACCTACCCATTAGCTCCTGCTCTCAGAAATATTGCATGGATTTCAGTGGGAGTTATCATTTTTCATTACAGAAAACTTTGTCATGACCTTTTATGAGATGCATCCTGATTCTTTGCACACCTTAAAACATACGAACACCTGAAATGGGTTTAGACAAGGAATGTCTACCTTGGTCCTAAGTACTGGTAATTTTCTGAGTACAAGAAGACAAGCAGTATTTCTTTAGTTACTTTCTCTGGTGACAGAAAGCTGCAGATTAGAGACTTCCTGAACAAGACATGGCACCTGCATCTTTATATTGTGAAGCTTTCATAGACTTCTTTTCTATTTTCACCTAATCTGCTTTCAAACTGCCTCAGTTTAAGTGGTCAGGGTGAGCCACAACACAGAGAGACAGAGTTTGCTCTGCTACTCCCCTCCACCCCCTCGGGGGGAGATAGAAGGGGAACAAAGAATAGAGGCTTAAGGGTCGGAAGCTAAAACGGTAACAGATTTAATGAAATGGGGAGGGGAAGTAACAGGTGGGAGAAGAAGAAAACATATACAAATATATATATACAACCCGACTCTGATGACCGCCGATACATGTTCCTGAAAGTCCCCCACGGCAAAGCCGATGGAGGAAAAAGGGGTCCAAAGCTCTTCCCAGCACCCGATGGAGTCGGATCCTGCAGAGCACCTGGCGAGCTGGTAACAAAGGCAGGGCTCTTTCTCTCTCCGGGACGTCTCCACGTGGTAATGAGAAAGAGAACAGAACGCAGGGGGAGCGACTTCCTGTCCTCCTGGCTTTATAGAGTTTGGCAGGAAGGGGGCGGGAATACCGACACCTTTTCACAAAGGGTTCTGAACTCTACCCGTCCCTCGTTTGGGTCCGTGCAGCAAAACCGTAAAGTTTGTCTGTCTCCTCAAATCATAACACAAACTTATTTAGACTCTGGTATCTAAAACGTTTTTGGGCAATGAGTTTATTTGATGTGCAACTTGAAAAAGTTTGACTTGCTTTGTTTTGAACTTGTTGCAGAATAATTATATTTGGTGAGCCTCAGTTTAAGTTCATCTTGCTTCAAAGCCATGCTGTACCTCCGATCATTCTTCTTGCTCTTGTTTGTGTCTTTTCTGTACCTTGGAGGCGAGGCAACAAAAACCCAGAATGCAGGAATGTGATTGAGTTTATGTGTTATTATGATGACATTTAAAGGCTGGCTCTCAACTCCTTGCCTGATAGTACTTAATCTTCTGTTTTCATTTTGAATTATAGCGAGTAGTGAGATGACATTTTCATAAAACAACCCACAATAAATCTAAGATCCATCTTTTGACTAAGTAATGGTTAATGTCAGGGTTATTTTTCTCAAGTGCATTTCTTTGCAGCTGTCAACAGTTGTTCGGTATCACAGTATAATTCTACGGCTCTTTGTGATCAGTTTTATTTTTAACTATACTAAATAATTGTCCAAAGTCCAGAAACTTACATATAATGATGTTTTACAATCACCTTATGTCTGGCTCATGTCTGAACATACCCAGCAGTACAAGTGGCATCACAGTCCTTTCGAGACTGATCATTTCTTCTTGCCATCTTTCCTATATTTTAGCTAGCTCTTGCAGAAGGCCTCTTACCCCATAGCAATCTACTTTCTCTAAGAGATTTTGGAAAGGTATATTATCAAAAGCCTTTCTGAAATCCAAGCCCAGTAAATAAACTAGCTTAGTCATAAGCCAATGTTTAATCAACTCCTCCCATGTGCTGAAACATGTTTGAGACCCATTATGTTTTCCTGCTAAACCTGTGTTAATTCTCCCCTATTATATCATATTAATTATTGTATATTGCTGGTTATGTTATTTATTATAGTTTCTACTAATCTACCCAGTACAAAGGTATGACATTGTAGTCTGTAGTTTCTCAGATTCCTCAGGAGTCCTCATTAAAAACTGGCATTGTATTTGCTGTCTTCCTTTCCTTTTGTATTGAGGCCAATTTAAGTGACAGCTTATACAACACAGCCAAGAGCACGACGGTTTCAAACCTGAATTGGCTAAGACCCACTGGGCAAATGCTATCAGCACCGAGAATGCTCTAGAGATTTTTTTAAAAACCATCATAAAATGTCTTTTGATGACAGTTCTGACTGTGATGATTCCCCTACTCTGTCCCCTTTAAAGAAAGGCTGAGAGAGTGAGACCAGACCTAGCCTCTGCCATAGACTGCTCATGCAAATATTGCACTTAGCTTTTCCGCTGCTTCTTTATCTTTTTTGAACGATCCTTTTACAACACAACTACCTTTTGGTCCTGCAAGTTTTTTAACAGACATGCCATTTCTGATATGGCTGGAAAAGATGTTACTAATATTCATGTCTTAAACGAGCTGTTCCTTGAACTCATTCTGGCCTGTCTTGCTTTAGTTTTACATTCAGCATGCCAGAATATACAGTTTTTCAGTTTTGTACTTTGGAGATTGCTTCCACATTTTGACGGGTAGCTCCTTACTCCCAGAAATGTTTTTGCTCTGCTGCACAACCACACAATCTTTCTTGACCTTTTAAACTTCTTTTTGATAAGAATACATTTACTGTGAGCTTCTAATCTGCTTTTATGCAAGCTCCCTGCCACCTGCAATCATTGTATTCTCTTGCCAGGACTTTTCAATTTCTTTTGAAGAAACTCTATCATTTTTATGCAGTTCCTTATTTTGAAGCTAAGAGGTATTAGAGTGTGGGGCTAGGAGTTTTTCTCCTGTCTTTTGATGGGGGTTTCTCAGTTCTACATGGCTGCTGGATATGAGTATATTGCAGTCTGTATTACAAGATAGTTGTGTAATAATGTTTCTGACCAGGACCTGTGAGCTGATCCAGTGAGGACTGCATCAAATTATGCTTCTCTGCTCGTAAGTTTTCTAACCAGCTACCTCAAGAGATAGTATCTTTAAAACACCTATGACATCCCAAAATGTAACCTCAGTATAATAACTCATAGGGCATATACCTAGACACAAAGGTGTAGAAGGAAGAGGGGAGGAATGAGACCTGTCTTTTACTAACATGTCTTCTGTCTTTGTGGATTCTCTAATAACTCCCTGAGCAGTCCAGGGTCCAGCTCTTCCCTGGGTGATTATAGGACAGCTTCATAGTGTGCCCTCATGTAGGTCTGAAGTTGCAGCTGCTGGGGATCCTGTGCAATTGCCACAGATGCATTGGTAAAGAATGTTATGCATTGGTCAAATTCATTCATTTCCTTCCTTCCAGACTTTCCTTAATGTACAGCACCCCTCCCCTGCTGGAACAATACATTCTTAAATTCTAATTTTCTCATATAATTTATATGCTGTGATTTCAATTTTCAAAAGTTACCTTCCTTCTATCAGGTCCCTGAGTTGACTATATATCAATAGCCATATATCCTTGATACCTCTTTGTGTTGTTATACAGACCCCCTTGGTATACAGACTCATTTATGTACATAAACAAGCTTGGGTCTGTTTAGTAAGCACAGTGCTGTTTGGATCTGCGGTAAGCCAGCAGCAGGTCTTTAATCTTTTCTCCCAAAAGATAGTTCAGTGTCAGTGGTATTTCCCACTACATATGCAGGAATGACTGCTAATGCCTACAATGCCTTTCCTTTTAATGAAAGGAAAACCCAAACCCTTATGTACTCAGCATATATCCAGTTCTGAAACCTTACTGTCCTTCTGTGAGGCAAAGGATGTTCTACTTCCTCAGCTTCTAATCTATATTATCCTTCACTTCTATACCACTGTGTCTTTTAAAAGTGTGCTTGAAATGAACTTGCAGTATAAGGTCTCCAAGAGAAACAAATTTAGTCAAAACATTCAGAGGAGAAGATGGTAGTACTTCGTCCCAGTAAAAAAAAAACAAACAAAACAAAACAAAACCACAGCAGAGAAAACAAGAAGTAGGCTTTTGAAATCAAAGGAGAAAGATTTCTGGATGGGTTAGGAATAGAATCATAGGCATAAGCATAAGAGACATTAAAATGATGTTGTTAGATGTGGGAGAGACAATCAAGGGTGAGAGGAGAAAGAGAAAGTGGGAACTATTCGAGGTACAATGTCAGTGCTGAAGGATGGTGAGCTGCAGGAAAGTCTCAGGCAGCATGAGGAATAGCACCAGTGCTACTGGAAGCACAGAGGACTTCAAGAGCTTTCTTATCAGAAGGGAAGAATTAGATAGCAAGGAAGTCATGAAGGTACATATTTACTGCTGTCTTCAGTCATTTTATTAGTTTCACTAATAAAGCACTAGAAAGCATGGCATGAGACAAACAAACTTAATATTAGAAGGCATTCAACTTCTACCCCATGAAAACAAGTAATGACCAAAGCACAGAGGAAAGTAAAGATGGTTTCATTTCTTGGATTGCTACTGAAGAGCCTGACAGAGATCTTAATGAAAAAGATACTGGCTATTTGGTGAGACATAAGAGCTTCCAGTAGGAGGCATAAAAGAGAAGCATCATGGAAGATGGGAAGAAAATATGAGAAGACTTGTGTGTAGGATGAACATTAAAGGGTGACAAGTCAGATTTGAACCTGGTGTGGAAATTGAGAAGATATTAGCAGAGAGATGTCAGAAGGAAAATAGTTTAGCCTGAGTGGATACAAAGAAGTGTTTTGTAGTGTTTGGAAGGAAGTTACATTCAGCCACTTGCTAGAAAATCAGAACTTCGCTCATGATGATGTGCAACCATTTGGGGCAGTGGCTGCAGTATGGGCATACTGAAGATGTAGGAGGAAAAGAAGCGCCTATGTTTCATGATGGAGTACAGTATATATCTACATAGATATATCAAAGAATCATCAAGATTGGAAGAGACCTTCAAGATCATCCAGTCCAACCGCCTACCTACATCACAACTAAACCATATCCCCCAGTGCCACATCCAGACACCTCTTGAACACTTCCAGGGACAGTGATTCCACCACCTCCCTGCGCAACCTATTCCAATACCCAATCACCCTTACAGTGAAATAATTTTTCCTAATGTCCAATGTGAATCTCCCCTGCTGCAATTTAAAGCCGTTTTCTCTCATCCTTTCACTATGGGCACGGCAGAAATGACTGACCCCCACCTCACTACAACTTCCTCTTGGGTAGTTGTAGAGTTTTTATACAGTCCCATACTGCTATGTGCAGTGTGTTGCTTCCCTGGCAGAAGCCTGGCTCCCCAGGACACCAACAAGAGGCTTGGTGGTGAAGGAGTAGTAGTTCTTCTCCTGACCACCTTCTAGCGTGCACAACAGAGCTTGCCTTGGATAGGGGCTTTCACCCTATGTCTTACACTACACTTCAGTTTTTCAGAGATCTCCTGATGGGGCTGAGATGAAGTTGGTAACCTGCTAAGGGCCAGCAATGCCCCCACCTGCCCAACCACTGCACGGGCTGTGAGAGTGGGGCTATCAGATGCTACCTCTGCTTCAAACAGCCAACTGAGAAAGTAGCAAGCTTTCATCTCAAGGAGCGGAGGCAAGAAATCAGATAGGTGATAAACCAGGGGAAATACAAAATTTATGGACTAATTTGTCCTGTGTGGGGTTCAAAACAAGAAAACAGTCCAAAACTCCATCATACAATTGATGCCGCCTTTTATTTAAGAAATGTATAAAGCTCTCTCATGCAGTTCACAGAGGAAGGCAGGGCAGTTATGCCTCAGTGGTAATTATAATCCAGCCTGTCATTTTGTTTAATCTGTGTATGACTAGATCTGTGAATGTTATACCTGTAGCAGAAATCTAAAGATATGCCAGTATCTTTTTGCATATTACTGACACAATACTTTTCAGTGGATAAAACAAAGTTAATGTTGAAATTGTCTTAAGTAATGCATGTTTATATTTAGGTATATTCTTATCTAAAGGAAAGTTATTTTTCAAGGCAGAAAATAATTGTTTTGCAAACATCCACTTAAGAATGTCAGCAGGCTGTTTCTAAAGGCTTGATACAGACGATGCAACCTATAGATCTAATTTGGACATACTTTCTAATATATAAAAACATTGAATTCCCTGCAGATTTTATGCTAGAACTTGAGAAGCTTTTAATATCACAACTTCCACTGAAACCCCAGGGCACTGGCCAATCCAGAATCCCGCCACTATGGCACAGTGCATCTGCCAGAAGAATCTGGGTGCCAACGTGCCAAGGTGAGACTCATCCTCACACAAAGGCACCTTTCCAGGAAGAGAACTGGCATCTAGATAAATCCAGAAAAAAAAAAAAAAAGAAATTACTAAAAAATCGATGGCTAGCTTCTAGGCTATGAAAGCTGAAGTTTGACAAACAATTGCCTTGCCTTATATTCCCAGATAAAAGATTAGCTGGCCTTTGAGCACTGAGAAAAGAAAACACAACAAAACCCTCTGATCATATTCATTTCCAGTGAGAGCTGTCTGGTTAGGGGTGACAAATGGGCAGTAGAGTTTGGCTAACATTATTGTTAGGAATTAGAAATAGGAAGGTGACTGCTAATGTCATCATTTTCTCTTATAATGTAGAGATGGAGGCTGTTAGGAAGAATGTTCTTGTCAAAAAAGTACTCAACTCATATAATGTCTGCTATTGTTATAGCTTATTGCTTGATCTTAAGTCAGAAGGAGCCTGCTACATCCCTTTACACAATTTCTGCTACCAGGCAGCCATTTTCAGGATAAAAGCTGATATTGTAAGTTTTCAGTTCACAAAGGCAGTGGAAGTTTGACATAATAAAAGTCTATTTGTAATTTTCCACTGTACCCATAGGTAGTACTCACTGGATTTGAAAGTACTGGTTCTCTTTATCTGAAAACAGCACAGAATATTTCATTTCAGTTTCCCCAGCCTGAAATCTATCTGATGGGAGGGATTTATTTCTGGATCAGTATTTTGTTTAGTCTTTTTATACAACTGTGAAATGAATGCAAGTAAGAAAAGAAAAACTTTGAATGTTGGATCAAATAGTCTGGATAGAAAAAGTAAATATCAACAACATTTTGTTTTCACTTTAGAATTCAGAATTAAATATTACCCTGCTAAAAGAAGTACTTCTGTCTGCAAACCAGGCTCATCCGAGGTATGTCCTCAGTGAACGATGGTGTCATACATCATCTATGACAGCAGATGAGATACATCAGAGAATTGTTTTGTCTAGCCAGCACTATGTAAAGTCTTTTTTTGGTGAAGTACATCATCATCATCGGGTGAGGAGAAGTGCCATACCCTCCCTGTGAGCAAGGACTGAAGGGAAATCTCTGGGAAGTGGGATCAGTGCCTTCCTCTACTGCAGCTACCCATATGGGTACCCCGTGACAAATTGCTTACATTCTCTTGTCTCTGGCTTCCTCAGCTACAAAATAGAGATAACAGCCTACCCATATTTCACAGAAATGTTTTGAAGTTTAGAATAACAAAAAGTTGAGGTATCCTGATACCTTCGCAATAGGCCATGTGAGTGCATAAGATAGATGCTACAGCAACAGAACCTTTTCAACCCTGTGAGTTACCACCATTGTGCTAACAATAAAACAGCCAACCTTGCCAGCAGAAGAGACAGTGCTATCAAGAAATCTGTCATTTCCCCGGTGTAACAAGAATATAAAGCAGTCAAATCAGAGTATGTTCAGTCTGGGTTTGAAACTGATACAGTGGATGACAGCGTCTAAGCTGAAATAGAAGAGGTTCCCTCTTGAGCATCAGGAAGTACTTTTTCGCTGTGAGGGTGACTGAACACTGGCACAGGTTGCCCAGGGAGGCTGTGTAGACTCCATCCTTGGAGATATTCAGAAGCCATCTGGACACAGTCCTGCATAACTGGGTCTAGGTGGTCCTGCTTGAGCAGGAGGGTTGGACCAGAGGACCTCCAGAGGTCCTGCCACTTGTAACAGATGTCAGATCCAGAAAAGATAGCAGCAGATTTCCAGTGATCTTCAACTAATATACTTAACTGATGGAAAAGGCTGTCTGTAGTTTTCCTTCAAGGAAAAATAATTTGAGAGGTGCGGTGTGGTATTGACTAGAGAATCCTATGAGTTCTGATATTAGAAGTGGGATTTTAAAAGGCTGTTCTACATTTACCAAGAAACAGACATGCAGACTTAACTGGGATATACAGATTTAGGAGATTTTATGACTCTTCTGCAATCACTGTACTCTAAAAGCTGATGAACATTTCATACCCTTAGGAACTGAACTACTGGTCTCATTATCATTGCAAAGCTAAGCGCCATTCCCCTCTACCTGTACAGAAGTCTTTTCTAGGAAAAATATAATATATTCTGTAATTGAAATGATTCAGAATAATGAGAAAAGGTTTTGCTCAGATTTCATTTTGCCTGAGAATTTTCCATTTTCATTGCACATCCCGTAAAACAATGTTTTGTAGTTGTAAATAATTTAAGCGTTATACGTCCACATGAAAAGATAAAAAGAGAGCGAGAGAGCTCTTCTTGCTACTGAGTGTTGCACTTCATACACATGCAGTATGAATAATGTTTCTTTGATAGCAAAGAGTAAAATTACTCAAAGTATTAATTTAATCTTGGCTTAATGATTGCCAATAATGTGACATTGACACTTAACAATAAGTATCTTAAGTATTAATATTTGACACTTAAAATGTTTCTACTCGAGCACATCCCACAGAAAAAGAAAAAATAAAATGAATACAACACAACCTCCACCTGACTGACAATTCTAGGGAAAGTGTAATGAAAAAATACAAAGAACCAGAAGGAAATCCACGGTTTACCAGAAGAAAGGCTATGCCCTTATTGTATGAGAAATTGATAGGAATGCGGTTCTTTCTGGAAAGGCACTAGTCAGCTTGTCCTAGATGTTGGGGTACAGTGGATGTTACAACTACTTTGGTTGAGGGAATAAAATTAAGAAAGGACAATGCTCATGTGGAGGGGAGTAGAAATTTTTTCTTGTTTTAGTACTTTCCCATTGTCTGGTATGATCATGACGACACATAATATTTTGTTGCAAAGAAACTATCTGGTGATGCAGCATGCACAATACATTACTGCAGTGTGGCAGTCCACAGCTGAGTCTGCCACAGTCCCTGGTGGTTGGTTCACTTTCACTATAGATTAGTTCCCTCCCTGGCTCTCTTTCAGAGTGAGCTGACTATGGGGGCAGTTCAGGCATCAGTGCTCTCCAGGGGCTGCTCCCTGCAGGTGTGCTTTGCTCCATGATGCATGTCCGTCTCACTCCAGGGCACACAAGACATGTACAGTTGTCATAGCATGATGCAGATCCCAGCTACTTATTTCAAAGGCCAATGAAATATCTGCATTTCATAGATTGCTTGGAATCCTTAATGTTATTGAGAGTACACAGCTGACTGCAGGCAGTCTGGGAAACCACGGCAAGACAGGCAGCACACCATGACTCTGGCCCATTTGTTGTTGGATGATGAGCAAACATGTCCTATACACTACATCCCAGCAAAGAGGCATGGGGGCCAGCACACATGCAGATAACATGTCCAAATATCCTTCACTAAGGAGTGTTGAGCAGCTTAAGGTAGAAGAAGGGAGTTTACTCCTTCCAGGTGTGTAGGAACACATTTCTCCAGGTCATGGGGAAGGTGCTTTATGTCTTGCAGCATGAGAAAGGCTGTGATTCTGTGTCCCAGCATGGATAGTCTCACCAAAAGTGCTGCAAAGGAACCCTTTGAAGAGGGGTCTGGTGTGAGAATAGCATTCTGGCTCACCAAAATTATCTCATAGTTTAGTGGTTTAGGAAACTGAGTCAGTGAAAGTCAATGAACTTGAGCTCTTCAGTTGATTATTTATTACTGCCCTGCTCTACAGAGAACAGATTGCTCAGTGCGGTCCTCTGATGTTAGTTCTGCTTATTAGTATACATTGCAACCTTGCATCATCATTAAAGAGGTCTACTTTTATTGTTAAAAGAGATACGAAAATAACCGGTGTCAGACCAGATGCAAGGACTTCCTGGACTGTAAATGGACAGAGATACTCTACTTTGACATTGTTTTTTTAATCTGAGCATTTCATAGAGAACAGATTGCTCTAACATTTGGTGACTGTCCAGGGGACAGTCTTTCTATATATATAACACACCTAATTCATAACCATGCAGCTAATATGTACTTGTTATCTAGGGGATTGGATTTATGCACCTAACTCTTTGTAACTCTAATTGCTCTGTTGTAGGTTGCAAGATAAATCCTCTGTGCATAAGGAAGAAAATAGCTTTCTCACTATCTTCAAATCAGTCGAACATAAGATTAAATTTATGCAGAGAAAAACTCCTTCTTAATTGTATGGGGGTAAAGTATAACTTCAAATCTCAGCTCAAACAGAGGGTTATGCAGATCAACCTGTCCCACAGGGAGTACTGAGAGGCATTCTGCTTCTTGGAAGTAATTGGAAACAATTCAATGTCTGAAACTCTACTACACAAGAATATATCCACATTAAAAAGAAAGATGGCCCATGCCTTACTACCTGTCGTCTTTGTTTTGCAACCTGGGATATGTGATTAAAGAAAGCCTGTCTCCCCTCAGGTGACACAAACATCTTGGGAAATATCCCCTGTAGGGGATTAGGGGATAGAGCAGGAGTAGTAAATTTCTTTGACCACAGTTTTTTCTTTGGTCAAAGTTTGGCCTTTGCAAAAAACACTCAGAAATGGAGAGAAAGTATCCTCTCTCGTTGCATCCTCTCCCTTTGCATCCCCACATAAGGATCGGGTAGATCTCAGCTCCCAGATATTCTCATGTATTCACAATCTTCTTAAAAAGGACAGATAAAACAAATAGCTGCTCATGCAGCAAAATCATGATAGTGGAGGTGACAGAAATTATAAAATAATCCACATTTCACTTGCACCCTTTTGGGACCCCTAGTCACCTTTATCTCTTCCACACGACATCCACACATAGAGCTGTACAGAGAAAGCAAGAGGGACAGCGAATGAAAAAGGACAGACTCTTCCTTCCTCACTTCCTTTCAATTTCATACTATGCTACAGTGACTCATGTCAGAACTAAAGCCAAAGTCTACATTTATAGTTTTGATTTTAGCATGCAAAAATGATAGATATTCTTAACAGACCTTTTTTGCAGGAAGTCAGAGAAAAAGAACATTTAGAGATGATTCAACATTCACTGCTCTGTGTAAGGAGTTACTGCAAGTCAATTAAAGAATCAGTTAAAAATAGCTTTCCCTTGATAAAGGAGAGATTTCTCTCATTAGGACACATTGCTACTTTCTATAACCTTACAAGGAAACAGCATTATCAGCTAAACTGCCCCGGTTTACTTTCTTTTGTCTAATTCTGTAACACCCACGTGTCTTGCACGGGAACCAGCTAGGCTAGGTGCGGTGGAGTGTTTTACCAGTAATTGTCCCAGGACCTGATGTAGATGAAGGTAAAGAAATTGTATCCTAACTCAGGGGAAAATGAGCAAATTATCTGTTTATAAAAAAGGCTTATGCTGTTTTGGGACAAAGATCAAAATGGAATAACTTTGCAGAGAGGAGGGAGATAGCCCATGTAAAGCAGAAGAATTAGGAGAAAGTAGCTTGTATGGACCAATATGATTACGTAGAAATTTGGGGAGCTACAGCCCTCGAGAGCACTCCTTGAGCTATGTCCCTAGAAAGGTGGCCTGAAGACTTCTCAGAATAGGAATCCTGCATTGAGGATGACTCCAGGATGAGCAGATGAAAAAGGAATATAAGAATACAGGCCTGAAAGAGCCCTTCCATCATCAGATCCACTTACCTGCGTCTGAAGACAACCAGATTATACCACTCTGTTCATCAGTTAATGAAATCCATCTTCCATCTAATCGGAGTGCTGGACTATGCTACTGGGTATGAGATTTCTGTCCAGAATCGCTTCACAGAACAAAGACCAAGTCTGGTACCTGTTGCTCTGCAGGGGCTTCCCCTTGCACCCTCGCACAGCTGCTGCAGGCTCTCTCCTGTTGTGCTATGGACAGAGAGGGTGCTCCTGGCCACAGAATAATAGTTTGGGCTGAGTAATCAGACTGCCTGAAGCTGTAATGTGTACTTTGTCACAGTAAAATCTGTTAGTGGATTGATTCATTTTCCAGCAAAAGCACAGAATTTATCCTGTTAATATTCATTGAAGCTATTAAAAGTGAGAATTTATGGTGTAAATACCTGTGAATATTTGATTTTGTACTGAATAGGGCAAAAGAAAATGTCCAGTTTCTGGATAATATTAATACAAAAATTTTGAAGTACCTAATTTTTACTTTACTGAATATTGACCTGCATCTTCTTTACGCCACAGCAGTATTTAATGAGATTTATAGTTAAAAGCAACTTGCAAACCCATGGTGCTGTGTGAGCTGAGCTCTTTCACTGGTCTATATATGCCATAATGCAGCACAAACTTACAAGAGATTCAGAGGCAGATTAATGTTCAACTGTCAGGAAGCAGACAATTGCAGTTCTGTTTTCTTAATAAAATACTTTTTTTTCTGTGTTCAGATATTCCCTTCTAAAACATGAATCGAAGATTTCGTTCACAGCATTTCAGCTTAGCAGGAAATGTAGGTGCTCTCTTCAGAGTAGCTTTGCTGCTGCTGGGACTTCAGCAGAGAGGGAAGTTTGAAAGGTGCAAAATCACAGGGAGACATGCAACACTCATAAGCTTTCTGATGGAGCTTAGAGTCCTGTGGGGGCTTGAAGTTTTTTTCTTGAAATCTCAGGGCTAAGAGTCCTCTGTAGGCAAGCAAGTACATAGAAATGAGCATGTGGGAGGAGTCGACTGCTCGAAAAATCTGCCTTTCACGCCATGTTGTGATCACCTTTACCTGACCCATCTGCAATGCTTCGCTGGGCAATGCCTTGCACCCAGGTCCATCATGAAATTTTTAGCCATAGGGTTTTAGTGATGTTGGTTTGTGAGCCATGTCCATCCTCCCTGTTAGCTGGTGCACGGCACAGAGTATGGATACTGCTGGTGGGAGAGAGCAGCAAAAGAGAAACTTAAAGTTTGACATTCACACAGTGTCTCAGCTGAAGTAAAAAAAAAACTAAACAAGCCCGTTCTGGTAACACTTAGCACTCAGTTTTTTATTGCTCAGAATACCCAGGCACAGTTTGCATGTGGAAAGGCACTTCAGGATGGGCATGAAGAAGGAGCCCTCTCACACTCTGCTGCAGCTCCTCCTAGGATGTCCCCCTTGGTCAGACCCTCTATGGACTACAGGCCCTGCTTCTGCACCACACACATCAACATTAGCTTTAGGAAAGGCTGTGGGGAAGCAAGATCATCATGACCCTATCCTTCCATCATCAGCCAACAGAAGGGACTGGGCTAGGAGCAGACCATGGCCCCTCAGGATTGGCAGGACATTGCCATATTCCCCAGGAGATCATAAGAAGGTCTTGGTCTACCGTGAGCTACAGCTGTCAAAGTATCAGTACACATTCTCATCCATGGCTGGCAGAGAGCTTTTTAGATGTATCACAAAAACAACATGACTCCTTGATCCATACAGGTTTTCTGTCTTCTTCTGTATACATGGAGACTTTGCTGTAAAGCACATGAAAAAGCATTATACTTCTGCCCATCAAACAACCAACAAGCAGCTGCCTTTACTTTTGTTACAGAATATTGCCATGTTTTCATGTGAAGTAAACAAATTTATATTTCATTTCCTGAAAAATATAATGATTTTACATTTCCCCAGTTCCTCCTTATACAGTTCTTATCACAGCATAGAAGCACACTTATTTATTTCCAGTCTGTGTTTACAAAGTCTTGCAAAAGAGCTACATGAGAATTTCATCTACCTAGAATTATGATTCCAGGGCCAGGATGTTTTTCATTGCTCCATCAGCACACAGCAGCTGTAAAGCTGCCTTCACTACCCTCCTCCCGGGGATTTCTCTTACATGAAACCACAGTTTGTCATAATTGTTCTGGATAACAAAGCATGCTGATCCCCAAAGAACTGATTCCTGCAGTCTCACTCAGAGGCATGCCCTGTGCTGTTTACTTCTTGCCATATCATCAAATTATGTTTTGCATGGCTTCCAGAGCTGAATATTACAACAGCTTTGTATCAGAGTTTAGTTTTTGGAGGATATCAGCAACTAACTGTGTTCTCCTTACAGCAGCAGAAGACATCTGGGCAGTTCTGACGCATGTCAGCTCACGCAGTAGTTCACCAAGAAGCCTATAACAAATATTTCCAGGGCTATCATTCTGGGTCAGCAGCTTGCAAACAAATTTTCAGACACAATTAAAATGTTTTATTTCCCCACAGGCCTGAGGATAATAAATGAAAGAATCCCTGCACTCAACATGTCTCTCCTTCAGAAATTTTTCATATTCCTCATGCTTGAAACCGAAATCGATTCCCAGAGACTCAATCCTTCCTTTCTTTCCAAAGTGAAAGCAACTACCCTTGCCTAGGCATAACAAAATTTAATAAAGGTGCTGCATCACTCGTGCTCTGACACCTTTCTGTACTCACTCACACAAGCATACCATAGCAAAGAAAAGATGGGTAGAAAATGATTCCAGCCTTTTCAGACACTGAAATTTTTCTTTGACATTCAAAGCTACTAACTAAATAGACAAGACATCCACCAACTGTGAATGCAGGCCAGACTTTTCCATTTGTTTTTTTTTAAATTACCAGTTAATAAACAATGGCCCAATGGTAGTTTATATGATCAATGGCAGTTAATAAACAAAGTGATTCAAGTGCCATATCAGATCACAAAAATCCAACTTTGTCTCAGGACAGCCACACAACAAAGCAGTGTGTTTCCATCTGAGCAGTGATGGTTGTTTACAAAGCACCCCTCAGAAGTCCAAACCCATTGGCGCCCTTTTCCTAATTCTGCTTACATCAAAAATTGTCTTGTTTCCAACATACATGCAATGCAAACTTTTTTTTCATGGATTAGAGAATGATGGCTTTCTTTACCAAACACTCATCCTTATCGTCTCTCTTAGGCACTGACATTTGCATTGAAGTTAAAAAAAGCACGACTTCATTAGCGGTCAGCCATTTTAGTCCATTTATTTTTCTAATCCACCAAATCCATCAAGATGTTTAGGCAGAGGGCTATGGTATGTTGTAGCCTCAAGAAAATCAAGGAAATATAAGTAAGGAAGTTTGAAAACTACCGCTAACATTGTCAAAATGAGATAGGTGTTAATACATTAGGAGCATGTACTTAGAAAGGATGTTATACATAGATACGAAACTACTTCCTGTATGCACACACACATCTAGATATATAGTTTTTACTGTTGCTATATAATTTCAATTTAAGGGTCCCTGAGAAATCTGAGAACCATAAAGTAAGAATTTATCAATGATCAAGAATATAATAAGGCTATCTCAAACCACATTTGGAAATACATCAGTAAGGTACCATGTCTAGAATGAATGTCAGTCTGCAGGCTGAAAAATATACTCCAACAGATGGTGTACTGGAAGGGCAGCTTACATAGAAAAGTATATTGATGGCTAGTCCATAGAATGGATGTGTTAACACATTGAAGAAAACAGGAATTATCATCCAAGTTGACCAGCTAATGGCACAGGTCAAGCTGCCTCTAGATTGGATGTGTAAGAAGGTCACAAAACCCTGAGCTCCACAAGTGCCCCTAATCTTTGGAACTTGGTATGAAGAATTTATTGTCTTGATATTTTGGACTGCTAATTATGTAAATATTGTCTCACTACCACTAAAAGAAGCTGTGTTTTATTATTTGGTCTAAGGTTTAGTTGGTCATGTTTGGTTTGGTTTGATTACTCTTCTTGAAGCTTGGTCTGGATATTAAAGTGGGATCACGAAATGGATGAAGAATAAGACCAACCTCTGCTCCTACCTGGGCAACCATGACCACCAGATTCCTGATTGTGAGGTTTTCTGGGATTAATTTAGGAGATAATGAAAAAGAACAGGAAATAGATCTGTTTGCATACACAAAAGCAAGAATGCATGCATAGTTTAACTGCATTTTCCCAAACCATAATCCCCCCTTTTTTTACGTGTCAACATTTTATTTTTTGTAATTTGTATCTGTGGGTAATAATTACTGACACAATAGATTATATCTAGGGTTTTTATGTCAATTTAGGATTTTTTTAAGTGTCTTGCAGAATACTTGTTTCTCTACAAAGACAAAGAAATGAAACATTTTAGCTTATGCATACACATACTGTACACCAAGAATCTTTTATTGTATGCCTTTCATTAGTATTAGTGTTATGAGTACTGAAAGAAAACTACTCTTTTGGGTCTGGTCTGAGACACCTTCTTTAAAGTTCAGTATGGGCATTTGCTTTTTCAGTGCTTTAAAGAACCGTTTAGTTCGTGCTCTTACACAATTAGATGAAATCTGCTCTCAGAAAGGTGGAATTTATACCTGGCAGAAAATCCATGAGTAAATAAATTCTTTGCCTGCTTGCAAAGTTAAATACTAGTTCAGATCTGTAAATCAGAGGGCAAGGCCCTATTTTTTGAGGTTGTTTGAACTATGAGTTCAAGGAAATTAAGCACTCTGATGCTGAAAAACATTTGAATAGAGGGGTTTTGTAGAAATATCTACCATGCCTGTTGTCTATTTCCCACAATGTTCTGGGAACAGCAGATTCACTAAAATGCCTTTAAATTTTAAAGAGTAAGGTATTAAAATGAATAAAACACTACTGAATCCCAGTTGCCCATCTAAGATTCCCTGCAGCAGAAAAAGACCCAAACAGAGCTGAATTCTTCGTATCTTTGATGTGAGAGAAGGCATAATGAGCTCAGCAGTATTACTTTCTAAGGAGAGATGTGCAGAAATTAGCTCTGTTTTGCTTAGTAAACCGTTAAACAAAAATGTTTGGGGTGTTAGGCTTGGTGGAGGTGAGGCTTTAAATCTTTTTATCCTTCTACTGTCTGGGATGTGTTTAGTTAAACAACACAGAATTCATCTCTCTAAATTAATGGGGCTTACTTCATTTCGGATTCTTACTCTGTAAAGAATGTATTAGATTTAGTCAACATTTGTTCATTTTAAATGGCTCTTCAATTACAATTGAAATTTTTCTAGCAATTTTTTCATTTTGGTCAGTGTTTTTATAGTCTGGTGCTGAGAAGTAGACAGAATGACTCAGAGAAGTTCATGCCATTTGCATATAAAATGTCATTTTTTGGTACTTGTTAAAGTTTCGGTGTTTGGAAGTTTAATAGCAATGTTTTCACAGTGAGCTTTACCCCTTATAAACAAATCCTTGTGGGTTTTGGTTTAATTCTATCATGTAGAAGGCAAATCTTTGGAAATCTAAGAAATATACAAATCAAGTGTCGTTTAAGTAGTTTAACTACTTATTTCTCTGTGTCTAAATAAGTGAGGGAGGTACTCCCTCATTCAGCCTTGCTTTCAAGTGTGGACAACTGAAGTCACTTTCATGGTGAAGATGACTTCCTGCGCAGGAGATGCTGGTGCTTGCCCTCAGGACTTGCGGGCAGGAAGGCTGGTGGGGATGATGGGTTGTCCCCTGGGGTGCAGGTTCACTGTTGTTCCCATCCCCAAACAGCAAGGAATGGCACACTGCTGAAAGACCTGCTTTTAACCCAATCCTTTAACCACAGTGAGAGTTTTTTTGTGAGGAAGAGCTCAAGTATCTAGATGCCACACTGCAGGCGGCAGTGTTGGCACACCCTGAATCCTTCCAGAAATTTCTGCAGCATTTTCATGTACCTTGAGTTCAAGTAACTAATGCGACAAAAGACAAGGATAGCTTTACCTTGAGAATAATCACTGGATATAGAGTTGAAAAGGTTGGTTTCTTTGGTCTGTTCTGTTGCTAATGTCTGTTTAGTCATCAAGATATGCTATTTATTTATTAGCATATTAAATACTCTTTTCTGTGGGTAAATGGGTTTGCTTAGGATGTATCTACATGTACATACACGTCCATGGATGCGTACTAACTATATGCTTACCACTGAGTTAAGCACTGAGGAGATGCAGAGGAAGCTGTTTGCCCTGTTCCAGCAGTAACTTCTGAGTGGAGCTGCCTGGAGAGATTTCCACCTGAATCTCCAGTGATGTTAAGCAATGCCAGGCAACCTGTGGCAGATCTGGGTCATTGTGAAGAGGTGTAACAAACATCTGGCATCCTATCTGATAGGACCTGATGCTTTACTCAGTATTCACGTCAGTTAGGAGCTGGAGGAAATGTTAAAAGCGGAGATACAACATCAGCCAATGTTTCAATAACACATACCCCCAAAGTACAATTCCTTCTGAGATACGTCATTCCAGGTCTAATTATCTGTCGCTGTCATTCTCCTCACTTTTCTCCATAAATAAATAAATAACCTTTTAGACCCATGGAATAACAAGTGATGTCTTTTCTTTTAATGACTACATTTTTCCAACTCAGTGGAAGAAAATTTGCTGTGTTCTAGTCTCTCTGGCTCATTAACTCTAGAAATCTGATAATGGTTTTAATGCAAAGGAATAATGTTAAGTTTAAAATGGGAACAAAATAAAACATGCACAGGAATAAATTAACCTGTTACATCCCTCAAATGATTACTTGTGCTGATTTGAAATTTGCATAGACAGATGACTTAGAGACAAGAACACGAACTTGTGGTTCAGTTCTGAACATTGAAAATTAATGGGAAATTCTGTCCCTACGGATGGACCCTATGTTAAGTGTCTTCTGACCTTGCCGTTCCTGCTATTGTCTTTAAACCCAGAGAAGTGCACAGTTGCTGCAAGGGGTTCAACAGGGCACAGCAGGGCTCAGCAAGGCAGAAAAACACATCTATTGCTTGAAGCATCAAATGCAGAGGCAAGCAGCATTAAGGGTTTTCTTAAATAGGAGCAGTCACAGCTGTTATTTCCACTCCAACTTTTAAAGCAACTGTTGAGCAAGAAATCTCATGTTCTAACATATGCTTTGAGCTCTTTTTGGGTGTAAATATGTGTTAGAAGAACAACCTCCTGGTTGAAAGGTGATAGTAGCACATTAGCCCTGTGATGGTTAGGTGATCCACAAACTCTTCTTCAGAATTAACTTTGGAGAAGCTTCAACTAGAAGGTGAGTGGATAAAGGAGAGCTATGGACAATTCCAGGAAGTCTCTCAGAAAGGAAGGACAGAAACACTTCACATAAGGACCCTGACAGTTTGAATTGCAGCCAGAACAACTATGAAGTCAAGAGACAATGGGCACAAACTAAAACACAGGAGGATCTGTCTGAACATCAGGAAACACTTTTTTACTGTGAGGGTGACTGAGTACTGGCACAGATTGCCCAGGGAGGTTGTGGAGTCTTCATCCTTGGGGATATTCAGAAACCATCTGGACATGGTCCTGGGAAATTGGCTCTATGTGACCGTGCTTGGGCATGGGTATTGGACCAGATGACCTTCAGAAGTCCCTGCCAACCTCAACCATACTGTGATTCTGTGAGATGCAGCCATCAGCACAACTACAAAAGACCTAATGTAATTACTAGCTAACACTACCTAATAGGTNAACACTACCTAATAGGTATGCATTTGCAATGCACATGAGGAACTGTTTCCCAGTGACCTTCAAGTGTAACCTCAGCCAAAGTACAATTATAGGTCAGCAGCAGAACCTCAAAATTGGAAAGTTACAAGTTGTGTGGAGAAACTGGAATTTAAGAGTAACTGTCTAGCTATGCAAACACTGGAAACAGATCTTCTGGATCCTCAGAAAAAAACCCTTATCTCCAAGAAATCATTAGCCAATTAAGGTTTTATCCAAAACACAGCTCCTGCTAAAGGGTAGGGGAAACAAATTTTTCTCTGCTGTTAAGGCCTGGTAAAACTGTCAGCTTTGCATGAAGAACGTGGCTGTCCAAATACCTTCAAAACATTTCTGCTACAGCCTTTCAGTCATAATGATCACAGAAAAGAAACTATGCATGAAAAATTGCATTTGAGAGAAGAGTAATTCTCTGAAAGTCTCAGCAAGGACCAAACAAAGCAGTTAATCTGTTAATCTACTCTCCATCCTCGGCAAGGTCTTAGCGTACCTTACAGTGCAATGAGTTCCTGGGGGAACTCATATGGGCAGCAGCAGAACATTTTCCACTCCTAAGGAAAGAAATAATGCTACTGCATTTATGTGTTTTCTTCAGGTCTGAAGAGTACTGAGGACTTCAGAGGGCATTTTGTCAGAAAAAGAAGATGACTGAAGGTGTGTTTTTTTCCCCAATTGGAAGCATATGAAATATCCTCATATGAAATATGAAATATCCTCATATCCTCATATGAAATATCAAGACCTTGATAGGCTGGAGAGTTGGGCGGGGAGAAACTTAATGAAATTCAACAAGGGCAAGTGCAGAATTTTGCATCTGGGGAAGAACAACACCTTGCACCAGTACAGGCTGGGGGCTGACCTGCTGGAGAGCAGTGTAGGAGAAAGGGACCTGGGGGTCCTGGTGGACAGGAGGATGACCATGAGCCAGCAATGTGCCCTTGTGGCCAAGAAGGCCAATGGCATCCTGGGGTGCATTAGAAAGGGGGTGGTTAGTAGGTCAAGAGAGGTTCTCCTCCCCCTCTATTCTGCCTTGGTGAGGCCACATCTGGAGTATTGTGTCCAGTTCTGGGCCCCACAGTTCAAGAAGGACATGGAACTGCTTGAGAGAGACCAGCACAGAGCCACTAAGATGATTAAGGGAGTGGAACATCTCCCTTATGAGGAAAGGCCGAGGGAGCTGGGTCTCTTTAGCTTGGAGAAAAGGAGACTGAGGGGTGACCTCATCCATGTTTACAAATATGTAAAGGGTGAGTGTCAGGACGATGGAGCAAAGCTTTTGTCAGTAATGACCAATGATAGGACAAGGGGCAATGGTTTTAAACTGGAGCATAGGAGACTCCATGTGAATATCAGGAGAAACTTTTTCACTGTGAGAGTGACAGAGCACTGGAACAGGCTGCCCAGAGAGGTTGTGGAGTCTCCTTCACTGGAGACATTCAAAACCCGCCTGGATGCATTCCTGTGTGATGTACTCTAGGTGACCCTGCTCTGGCAGGGGGGTTGGACTAGATGATCTTTCGAGGTCCCTTCCAACCCCTGTGATTCTGTGATTCTGTGATCCTATTGTACCGACAGTGGAAGGAGGAATTATTTTGTAAATCAAGGATATTACTGGTCCCTGTTCTAAGAAGGAGTACATGTGTCAGAAAGGCCTAGTCAGTGTCAGTGGAGGCTAGCTGTGGAGCTGGTCCTCTGGGGGCACCAGGAAACAGGCTGAAATTGCCTGGATTCGTAAAAGGATAAGGAACAAGGAGAAAGACAGTAGCTGCTAAGTTTGCCAGCTGGAGTCTTAGGAAGGAAGGGTACACATCTGTGATTCTGAATGCTTATCCTCATCATATGCTTCATCCTGAAAGATTTCCACTTGCTCCAAAATGTACCGAGACATGAGGTATTTCTAAGCAAGCCAAATTCACAGGTCTTCAGTAGTCAACTTTGTGTCTATCTTTCCTTAAAAGTAGCAAGCAAGGGTAGCTTTAGAGTCTGTGCACTTCTCTCTGCTGTGCAATTGAATCTTTAACCCTTATAAGCATATTTGAGGCCCCCATCACTGCAATGTGGTCACCTGTGATATATAAATCCTTATGTGGGGAAATGTGACTCATTTTAGGAATATCCTAGTCCACCAGTCTCATTCCCAATACTCTGCATTCACAGGGGTGGGAATTCCAGGTGTGTTCCTTGATGAAATACCCTGCTCTGTAGGACACTGATGTGGTGACAAAGTATATGGTAACTGTGGAAAGGCAACAAGATGCCATGACATGTGATGCCTCTACCCCCTGTCTGCAAGAATAGGAGCACCAGCATTTGTGAAGGTATCAGATTCTTCGCCAGATAGAAGTGCAAGGTCTGAAATGTGTCACCAGTTTTGAGTCAAAGCAGACTGGCTTTAGGAATTTAGATATGTGCATCCCTGGTATAGTCTAAATCAAGTTGCTGCTGGTCTAGTAACTAAGCAGTATTTCTATCCACTTCTTTCAGAACTGTATCATCCACTTTTGGGGAATTTGTTTTTAAAAAATTAGGGAAAAAGAACAAGTCTGTGTCCTGTCCATCCTGCAACTGCCCAACACAGGTTTGGTCTTCAGGAACAGCCTTTCTGAAGATAGCACCTGTGGGGTAAGGATGCACTAGGGACCATTTCCATTTAATAATGTGGCCCTTTCAGCTTGGTGGGGGATTTTACCAACATGCATGTTACTTCCCAAGAAGGCACTTCTGAGGCTCACTGGTAGCCCTGAACTATGGGAAATGTCCTTGGGTCTTGGGTCAGGTAACAAGATGCTTCTTAAAAAACAGGCAGATTCCTCTGGCTCTCCATGCCACACTGAATACCAGTGTCTCAGAGAAATCCCCTTTGCAGCAAATGTTATAGAAGGCTTGCAAAAACCTTAAGAAACCTGTACCCCCTTCTTTTATAGGTCAAGTAATGATGTCTTCCACTCATGAAAAGTGATCCATGGGTAACTGCTTCCTCTAATTTTTCAGCAAAGAAGTTGCACTTCTGTCTTATACAGTCCCTGAACTCCTTAACATGGCCACAGGCAGAGAGACCTGCACAGTCAGGAAATAGACCGCATTGTAGACATAGACTCTGCCCTTTCCCTGCCCTGTTGTTGGCTCAGAAGCCAGCTGAGTGCTTGTTCCTGTCATGGCAGAAAACCACAAACCACAAGGATAAGGCACAGCTCCTTTGGCATCCGCTCAAAATTGTTAGAAGAGGAAAATCTGGACCTAAAATCATGTCCAGCTTGGTCCCTCTTCAGTCATCCTGGGAGTGTTGGAGGCTTTGAAGAATAGATAGGGCAGTTGTGCTACCATCAAATTTGGCTCTTTCTAGTCACCTGAAGTGGAAGGCACTGCTGAACTATCCTGCATAAGGCCCAGCCTGTGCAGGGCCACATACTCATCTTGGCTGGGAAATTAAAGTGAGATTCTGTCTGGGGTGCTTATTGTCTTATTATGACTCTGGCCTTGAATAGTGATGTATTGTAATGGCACTTCTCACCTGCCCTCGGAAGTGTTCAACACTCACAGATAGGATGTGCTGTCAAATGCAAAACCAAGATTGATAGAAGTGACTAGTGACACTGTGCATCTGTTTTTCAGCAACTATCCTAAGGCAACTAAACAAACTTTCTTTCTTTAGAAAAAGAAAACAGCAACAAAAGTGTGCATTTTTTTATTTAATGCACAGAAACTATGATTAGAAAACTATGCCACTTATTAACAAGCTCTAAGATTGAGAAAGACTGAAAGTTTTTGACTCTTTCTGAAGACAAATAAACAAAGAACAAACAAACTTATCAAACTCTGCTTAACAACATAAGTTTTCTTAAGCAGTTGGATAAATAGATTTGGGGAAGAAGGGAAAAGGTCCTTTCAGCCAGGTTGTGGAAAGGAGCTCACTCATGCAAAGAGCTGTTGCTGGATCATTTTTCTGCTAAAAAAGCATATGGAGAAGTATAGGATGACAAAAACCTGCTTTATCTCTTTACCAAAACAAAAGAAATGCTTGCTGAGCTCTGGAAAACGTGGTGGATGGGTGGCCAGAGAAGGACAAAGGGAGCTTCTGAAAGCATCGTTTTCCCAGTCAGCATGTGGCAGACCTTGCTAGAGGCTCATCTTCTCAGCTTACCATGGCAAAGGAAACAATCATTCAGCATCTTCTGAACACTCTGGCAAATTAGGCAGGTGTAGTGACCAGAGATGGAAGGAACTGTGAGCTATTTATGAGACAGTTCTGTATGGATTTTTATTTTGCCAGCACAAGATATCCCCAAATTAGATGTATCCTAGAGAAAGCCAGGCATTAAATTAGAAAGAGGATTAATTTGGTACAACACACCTTGTTCAAATTATATGCCAGCAGGCAATCAGTAGCTCCCTGGAAAGATGCCTTCTCTGTTACAGAGAATTCTGTAAAATTCTGTAAAAAAATTAGTATGAGAGGTACTGTTATCAAGTGCTTCAGGTTTCCAGAAAATGGTGGTGTTACCAAGCAGCTCACTGAGGATATAAAGAAGGACATAGCTGCATGGTTGAACTCTGCCAGAGTGTTGGGGAGGCCAAAATATCAGTGCATGCAGAAACACAACAGATTGCTGGAGAATTAATATACTGTACTACAGATGCAACTTTCTACTCCAGGGATCTCTAAACAACTTTTTTTATGGATATGGCAAAATTATGACGGGGAAGGAGAATAAACTAAGGAGCAACAGCTAGGAAGATGTACAAAGAAAAGCATCAACCAATCATGTTTCTTACACATAATCTTCAAGCTTTGTGTTACTGGATGCTGCTGGAGACACAGCTCTCTGGGCTTTGGTTCAAGCCAATGAATTTGTTCTTCCTTTTCTACATTCTCATGGGTGACAATTATTAACATTAGATACTTGTTGAATAGGAGATGCAAGTTATCTTGAGTGTTTCATACCTGTTCAGCCACCAATGGCTCAGCCAGTGTCAAGAACAGCACAGTTCCTAGAAATTATTATTTATGCAATGCTGATAGCCATAGGTGAAGACCACATATCTACTATTAAATACCACTGCCTACAACTTAAACAAGTTTATTCTTCATCTGAGCAGTCTCTTGAGGTTTACATGGCTGCTTAATGTTTAAGGTAGGTGTGAGGACATTTTAGGTACTTGTTATTACAGTCACAAAATTTCCTAACAAAATTGTGTTAATGAAATAAGCTCCAGAAAAAGCTTATTAGAGTTACCACGGTTACCTAGTCAGCCTTTAATATGACTTGGCTTAATCCCAAAAATGCAAAGATTCACTGGCCCATTCACAGCCTACATATTGAATTCATTCCCCCACAAAAAGCCACAAAGAAGGTAAAATTGCATACAGGCCAGTCAGCAGGTTTACTGTTTGTGTTTGTGCTTTCTTGGCTGAAGCTAACAGTTCTGTCTACAAGAGGTCAGCTGATAGAGATCCAGTTCTGCACACTTCACAGTCTGTGGACGTGCAGTTTAAGCTGACTGCACAGTATGCACAAGCATTCTTTTTTGTGAAACCATTTGCCCAACAGCTGCCTTTTCAAGAGGAAGATACAAGCTCATTCCGGTTTACTATTGATGGAAGAAATAAGAAATCCCTTCTGGTGTTTGGGTGTAAGCCAGATATGAATGAATGAAAATGTAGATATACATTTTTCTCACACTGACAAAGGATGTATGTCTTTTTCTCTACTTTGGTGTAAGGAACAGGGTATAGTCAGCTGTTTGAAAATCAAAACAGTTTTTTGGAGGAAGCTTACTATTCAAGGAGCACAGTAAAATCACATCAGCAATACAGGACTGGGGGGAATCTTCCCTCAAAAATCTTCTCAAGATTTAAGAAAATAACTTGGGAAATAGATGAACCATTCCTCTAATGAATGATTGTTCAAATTACAGTGGAATAAAAGTTAGCAGGCAAATAAATAAACCCATAACCACCATTTCAGAACTCCCATTTTGCTAATTATGAATGTTTCAAGTTCTGTGCTAAATTTAGGAGCTCTGCATGAAATCTTGGTTCTATTGAAGTTAATGGGAGTTTCTGTCATTTTGAAGAGGTTCTAAATTTAGCCAAATTAGTTTTCTCCTTGGTAGTTCAGTGTCTTCTCATGGTTTTGGTGACACTAGCCAAAACTACATGTCCTTGCATTATTTGTGTTATTTCATATTAAATATTTGTTTGAGCCTATATTTAGTTACTGTTTCCCACAGTCTAGTTTGTTTCCACAGATCTGAGAGAGGCCTTTGACAGCTCAGAGCATGCTCCTGCAAAACTGGCTGAATGTATTCAGTGTTGAATACTCAAAGTTTCAGACATCAAGGACTTCAGAGCCTCCCAAAGCAGAGTGATCTGTGAATTACTTGTGAAACTGTGTAGTTTTGACTATCCTGTAGTGAGATAATCTGTCTGCTGGGAATCGTTGCTGCTCTGGATATTCTTTCAAAGTTTCCTAATCCAGTTTTATGCATGTTAGATCCCTTTCTTCTTGTCGCGGTTGGGACAGTTGTTCTATTGCCTGACCTCACCCAGGAGGTAGAATTGGGAAAAGGAAAGGAGACCAGTGGGTTGAAATGAAAACAGATTTAATAGAATAATAATAATGAACTAATATTACCCCCAATGCTAATATAAAGTACAAAGTTATGCTCAGCTCCAGACAGTAGTCTTATCAGAGCATCTTATCTCTTTTGTTCTCACAGAACTGGATTCTGCAGCCTCTTGAAACTGCAGTTTCTCTGAACAGAAAAATGATTTTAGAATTCTGTCCCAGCAAAACCAGGACACTTATGAAATGGGAGACCTTCAGAGACAGAAGAAGTTTGGTAACTGGCTTAATTTGCTTTTCCTTCTGAATTAGGCTTGATGAAAATTTTGTTATGTCACAAGCTGCTAAGTGTAAAAAAATCCTTCCCCAATCCTCAGAATTTTCGCTGGTGAAGTTGGGGCTAAATCCAGTAACAGAAAGCAAAGACTTGGGGATGTCCCCAAATAACCTGTACAAAAATAGACTAGTAAGAGACAGCTGTAATGACCAAAATGTAATATTTTATCATGCAGAAGCAAGGAACCAGACACTGGGGGGACAGACTCAAGGGACTTTTGTTCATCTTTATAAAATGTTATTTAGTAACAGGAAAATGCAAACTATCAACATTTTAATTCCAGGAGCTCTAGCATTGGTAAACCACATGTCCAGATCAGCCTGCGAGAAAAGGAAGATGCAAGAAGAATTTTCTTTTTTTTTTTTTTTTGAAACCTGCAGAGAACCATGAGGTTCCTCTGCATAGTACAAAGAAGAACTGTGCAGAAACACTCAAATTAACTCCAAATGAGATAGTTAAACAGCTTACATCCTATAATCATAGAATGATAAAATGGTTTGGGTTGGAAGAGACTTTAAGGATTTAGGAGGTAAATCAATTTGTGCCACAAATGCATCCATAATTATTCTGGGATTCAAGCCAGTATATTTTTAATTTGGTTTTGGACCTAGGATTTTCATTCTGTCTTCTCCTGTCACTATAATAGTTGCATGGCTTACCAATCTATACAACTATCCATAGTACTGCTGTTAGAAAAGGCAAAATCATCTTCTATCCTTCACAAAGTGTTGATCTAGGCACTTAGGAACCTAGTCTTCAGTGATATTTCTAGATTTGTGTGTTAATGGCTGCCCCAAGAAAACACAGAAAACCAAAGCTGAAGGTTTGCAAAGCTGGCTTCCTATGTAGCCAAGACACACCAGTGAAGTCAACATCTCAACAGGTCCCATATCCCCAAACGTGTGCTGTGCTCTCAGGCAGGCTGTCTTCAAAGCAGCTCCATGTGCAGGTGTCGTGGGGCAGGCAGATCACTACTCCAGTTACTCTGGACACATCCGCTGGTTTCAGTGGAATTTGTATGAATAGGTGCTTTTAAATGAATTGCCCATGTGAATGATCTGCAGGCTGCTCCTGATGCCTAGTGAAGACATAGATGCAGTCTCTAGACTTCAGACTCTATTCCCACACAACATAGGTTTATGGATAATAAAAGAGGAACCTACTGGAAGTACTTAAACACCTTGGTTCAGTAAATACTTGAGCCTCAAATTTCAGAAAGCTGGAGAGATCTTGGAGGACTTATGACATGTCTGTCCCTTCTATATACTTTTCCCAGCATTGGTTATCATCAGAGAACAATGCTGGGCTACATAGATCTGCAATGTGACTCAAATTTTTGTATTGTCTGTAGATTACTTTTCCCAAATATAATGTGAAGGAACCCAGAGTCTGGCAGCGATCAGATCTGGGTCTTGACAGCTTTATGTTAGCTGTAGATGAATCTATGATAATATCTGTGTCTTTTACAGGTGGGTAGTGAAGGTGAAGGTGATACCTAAAGTAGCTGCATATGAGATGTTCAGTAAATACAAAATACAGAGTTGGAGTTAAGTAATTAGAAGTCATGTAAGACTGGTGCTTAGTGATCCAAGCTCCCTGGTGTCTGTGGCTGTCATCCCTGGACCTCCTGCACCATCCATTAAGAGATCCAGTTGCCACAACAGACTGGTCTAACATGGGTCACCCACCTGCCTCCTTCATACACTTCATAACAGTCAGAGTCTGTCAGCTTGGAGAGGGAAAATTAACTGTTCATCATTCTCTTGAACTTGGATCCCTATTAAATGAGTAAGCTGAATAAAGCCCTGCCAGTTTGCCCTTTCAGTCAAATTCAGTTCTTCTCCTTCCCTATTTACCCACCATACAAGGCAACCAGAAGAACAAATCTTGAGATCCTACTTTATCTATTCTAAATATCTTCATGCCATATACATCGTATCAGAGAAAATGTAAGGGCTATAGTGAAGGTTAAATGCATTTAAGTACTCATAGTGTCTTGCCAAGAGAAGCTGGTAAGAACCTGAGGAGACATTGATCTTTTTATACATTGAGTCTTTTGCAAATTCAGTTTATTAGCTTCTCAGTTGATACAGTATGTAATACTGCTACAAGTTTTATTTAGAATTGGCAGATCCCAGCAAAACCAATTTTGGCTTAATTCCATTCATACAAATGTAACATTGCAAATCCTTAGGGATGCTCAATTGGTCTCCGTGGACAGTAATAGCTTCATTTCACAGCAGAGTTTGATGGTAGTAATCCCAAATCTCACCCATATAAGAACCTTTAAAGACATAAGGTGTGGGTTTGCATTAGAACCTTAGGGCTTAGTCTATCACTCCTTAAAAAATATTGGATGTGATTCAACAACTCACTGTGGTGAATGCATTAGTCCAGCTAACATAGACCCAGATGAACTTTTTAGGTGAACAATTTATTTACTCAAAAATACAGTTTTTTAATGTGGCTTAATTTCCTAAAGATTTTAAAAAATAAATGCATTCAGTTACACATAAAAAGCAAATCTTAATAAAGGCATTCAAAACCTCCCAACACACAGACTCAGAAAATCATTCTGAAGCTAACTTAAAAGTTCAGCCGACTAAAAATTAAGGAATTAAGAGTGTCCCAATGGGTACAA
>VZRW01009242.1:6887-19426 GCA_013398125.1 Aegotheles bennettii
ATACTCGAGATGAGGCTGCACCAGTGTGGAGTAGAGTAGGACAATCACCTCCCTTGACCAGCTGGCCACGCTGTGCTTGATGCACCCCAGGATACAGTTGGCCCTCCTGGCTGCCAGGGCACACTGCTGGCTCATACTCAGCTTGCCATCAACCAGGACCCCCAGGTCCAATGTGGTGTGGAACATCCTTTTAATCAATTTGGGTCAGCTGACCCATCTGTGACCCCTCCCAAACTTTTGCCTGCCTTTAGCCTAGTTGCCGGCAGGGAGGGAAGAATAGAATGAGAAACAGAGAAGGCTTTGTTGCTATGCAAGCACTGTTCAGCAGTAGCTGAAGTACTGGTGTGTTATCAACACTGTTTTGGACACAAATCCAAAACACAGCACAGCTGCTGTGATAAATTAACTCCATCCCATCCAGACAAAGTATACTCTTCGGTGATAGTAGTCTCTTCAATGAGTTAAACTGGTTTAATTGCCTCCTATTTTATTTTATAGCCTAGTAACTGCTACTTTTGAAGTTCTCTTTAAATTTGTATCATGTAACAACGTGTTAGTTCTTCCTCAGAGTATTGAAGTAGAAATATTAATTATGTGTATATGATAGGTTAATTATCTTAATTATTACTTCCTTGGGTGTTATAGTTGCTTCAGATGTGGATATGTTAGATAAAAACTTGACAATCCAAAGAACAGCAAAAATAACTTTGCTCTGGGAATGAGCAAAGTTTGTTTTGCTCAGGGTCATTCTGACAATGGTAGATTGCTTCATTTGTAAGGCTTCTCTATTTTTTCTTCAAAACAAACCAGATTTTATTTTTTCAAGCTGTTCCACAGGGCAGAAGCATTAAAAAAAATCAATATCTGAGCTACTCCAACTTAATCAATTTCACTTACTCTGCTTGTAATGCCTATAATTTTGAGATGTGTCCACAGGGTATTTTGCTCACTTTAAGTAATCTGACAAGTAGGCTGTGATACTGAGGAAGTGAGCAACCTTCAGACTTGGTTCCTGATCAATGTTGTCGCCTCATCTTGGAAGGCTGGATGACAGTTGTCTCTCCTTGGAATAGACATCCAGTTTTTGGGGACCCCTTGGTTCTCATCTCTCCTTCTGGGGAGATCACATGGGCCCTGTTTTGTGGCTCAGCCATCTTACAGTGCTTATGGGATTGTTTATGAGAGGTACTGGTTTCAGTTCCTGTGCTACCAGCAGACCACATCCCATCCCATCCAGTAGTTTAAGTTGGGCAGTGAATGAAAAATTCTTAAATGGATGGAGTTAAATTGTGTACACAAATACGGGCAATATCAAGGCAACCCAGACAACGTGAAGTTTGATTTTCCTAGAAGAAAATGAGGATCAATACAAGCTCATGAAGCCTAATGCTTAGGACATAATCTCTGCTTGACTGATAAGTGGCAAAAGTGATGTCAGAGCCCTGGGAGCCTGCCACTGATGGGGAGATGCTATAAAGTTGGGGAGCAGTTGGCCAGACCTCTTGTGATGGAAAGAGCAATTTCCTTGGGGGAGGGATTGTGCAGGGTTTGCTGCAATCCAGAAACCCACTAGAGTGACCAGAATCAAGCCTGCAAAAAGGGAGAAGTCTTTTAGGAGAGACCTGTCTCTAAATCTGTTTTATTTCTGCTGCGTTTTGCGTAGACACTTCGCTTTTCCTGCTTAAAAAAGTTAATTTAGGTTCTAGTAAAACTTGTCTTTTGAGTTGAGAAGTCCCTTAAATTTCTGCAGAGATGTCTAGGCAGACACAGCAAGGGAGGCCATCTCACCAGGTGAGACCTGTTACGGATTGCAGCAGAGTGCGTGCAGGCAGGCTGCTTGGCAGCCCCAGCTAGCCTGGAGTGCACAGACGCTGGTTTCTTGAGAACCTGCTGGCAAGGAATGGTGCATTGTGATGGCTTTCCCTTCTGCCATGGTATGGAAGAGTAGGACTTGGCTTTCCTCTGAAGCAGAAGCTAGGCACTATTAATGGATTGACAGACTAGGGGCTTTTGCTTAATTATTGGATCAGAGGCTTTAGCCAGTAAGCAATACCTCTGTGCCTGTCCTAATTCTTGCTGTCTGTCTGTCCAGATGCCTAGCACTGCCATCTCTGCTAGTCACAGAGACAACGTCAGCATTTTTGCTGCCTTCTCAACATGCCAGCTATGTGCAGTGAGACTAGGGAAGCTGGGTTTGTATGGATCTTTATCCAACTGGCTTTTGGTCAGTGGTGCTGGCTGTGTCATTGATCACCTCACTCGTAAGGATTCCCTTGTGTCTACAAGATCTGAGTTCAAACACCAGCCTTTTTCTCAGTAGAGGTGTAAATATCATCTCCCTTTCATTATTGTGGTGGCATTGAACTGCTGAGGATAAATACAGAGAAAGTGTGATTGCAGGAGACTTTTTCCCCTAAGAAACCAGGCTGTGGTATTTTTTTTTCTTTCCATACCAAATAGGATGGGTATGATACTAATCTTGTACAGATCCCAAACCAGATCTGCTACTTCACTTGTAGTTCAAAAGAGAAATGGAAATACTAGAAGTGGATATAGTCTGATGGTCAGGTCATTTCAGGAGTAATGCCATGGGACATACTGTAAAGGTGTGCTTGTTCTTTCTCTTTTCCTCTTCAGCTTTGTAATGCAGTCATCTAAGTGCAAGTTGGGTAGACCAGAACAGTTGTACCTTACAGTGATCCAGGTTTAACTGATGTGGTAGCTTGTCTCTTCGTGGCCAGTGGTGGTTGTGCAGGAGATTATGTTCTTGGGAGGTCCTTGTTTTTATGACCCATTTGCTGATTGCTTTGCCACGTGCAAAGAGAGGGCTTCTGCAGTGTTACTACAGTTACAAATTCCCTCCATTTACAAGTCGAGTGAAGTCAGCCCAGAACTGGCCTGTTATTTAAAGCCAGATAGTCAACTGCTGTATATTTTTCATATATATTACAAAGCTGTTTGTCACACTCATATCCTGCAGCAAGGCAGTAATTGTATAATGTGTAGAAACCCGCTGTAAACTCATTACTTTTAATTTCACTAAATGCCTGTAGCATTTGCATTGTCTGATACTTTTCAAGTGCTGGAAGTTAAACCTGGTCTGTAGATGGTTAAGTTGCAGTTGGAGATGAAGCAGAGTTTAGTGTTTTAGATAAAGGCACTTCACAATTTGATATTGTAAACGCCTATGCTTAGTCAGTTGTTTTCCAGTTTTGGATGTGATTTATTTCCATTCAAATTCTGCACTTAATACCAGTAATATATTTGAGGTAAACTCAGTGTAAACCATTCAGCTACTTAAAGCTAGAGAGAGATTCTGTCACAGCGCAGCTCTGTAATCCCCCTCTAGAAATGTTAATGCACATAAAAGAGGAGGCAAGCTGTTTTCCCTTTTTCCACACAGCTGGGGTTGCAGTGAGAATTTATATTGGCTCTGTTCATTTTGGGGCATGAGAGTTAAAAAATGAGAATGATGGTAATAATCCCTTGGTCATTGCTAGCTCTTCTGAATGATGCTAGGAATGAGATTGTTAGGCTGTGTACACAGTTCCCAGTGTTTCCATGCTGACCTGATTCGGAGACTGTCATCCAGGTGGGAATCCCAGCCTTATCCTGGACAAGGCAAGTCTGTGGCTGCACATACTGCAATAGGTTGAAGCAGCCTCTTCAGTGGTCTGGGGAAAGGCCAGGTGCTGTACAGTCTTGTCTAGATCAGTGCAGTTTCTGACCTACTGGAATTAGTATGGATTTTCCCCAACTTCTCTCCAGTGTGATGTCTCTGCCTGTGTGTCATGCTATCTTTAGGAGAAAAATCTGAGAGGAGGTACTTCTTTCTTAAGAAAGGGTGAGCCTTGTTCTGACTGCAGGTGCTTAGAAATGTTGGCAGAGATACCAGAAAATACAGACTGATTGAAACAATCACACTGCATAATCTCCTGCTGTTTTGAGGGCATGTTTGGTTGCTTGCCACCTTGCTAGGTGGACTGCTGAGGTTTTCAGGCCTTCAGTTTTTCATCCTGTTCCATCTTGAGGTTTATCTGAGAACCTGACAGAAATTTTGATGCCCCATGCCACTTCTGCTCTTGTGTTTATTGCCATGTACTGAAGGTCTCTGATCTGCCAGCTATCTTATATGCGTGGAAGTAGCATCTTGAGAACCAGCTCAAGTTTTAATATAGTAACTCTCTAGCTGCCCTCACAAGTCTCAGTCTTCAGGAGGGGAAGACTCCCCTTCTTTCTGCTCCCCTTTGAGGGAGTTCTCCTTGAATGTTTGGGTGACTATTACCTGACCTTGGCAAGTGGTAATGGAAGAATGAATAAAATCAAATTCTGTTCTGCTGACGCTTACTCTGGGGAGAACATAAGAGATAATCAATTTCTAAAGAGAGGTTCTAGAGTATGAACTTCCCCAGGCTGGCGTGAAGAGCTTGCTTAACTTTGTTTTGGATGCATCTTCTGCCAATACTCCTTTAACAGTCTGATAGTCTGTTGATCCTATGGACTTCCTACTCTGACATGCTGGAAGATTATTTATAGTCAGATTATGTCTTGATCACACTGTTCTTTGAATATTTACCTGTGCCTTTGTTATGTTGTGTTGGCATTTTATAAATCGGAGTTTGTTATATTTGTCATCTGCATTTGGACATATCTACAACTTCTTGAAGGGCATCTTTTTAATAGACTCCCTTCCTCTGCTCTTTGTTGCCTCTTTCTTCCCTTGTTTCTAAAGCATTTCTTGTTACAAGAGTATAAACTTGACCTTAAACAACCTTCATATTTCTTTCAATGGTTTAACCCATATAATTGTTGAGACCTGATGGGAGAGACTAAGAATAGGTCCAACATGCCCATGCTGCTGTCACTCATGGGACCGGATATGTGGCAAACATCCTGCAGGTAGCATTAGCTTGGTTAAACTGCATTCTGGAAGATGTCTGGCCAGCTAAGCTCAGCAGAGGCTGCCAGACCTGCCTAAGAGGCTGAGGGAATAAATTGAGCAGTTAACCTGCAATGGTGCTGCGTATCTGCTTCTCTTCTTCTTTGGGTTGAGTCACTGTAGCGTGTTTTGAAGTGGTTTGATTTAGGTAAGAGCAGCTACTTAGAGAAAGTTCTGCACACACATGGTACATGCTCTGTACAATCACTGTGTCGTGTCTGGAAAACTACTTGCTGTGGAAAACTACTGCAAAAGGTAGACACGGACAACCTTGGTTGCTTCATAAGGGTGTGGAAGGAGTGACTGGTGGTAGCCCATGTGCAAGAGGCAGGGGTGACTCTTGGAGGAAACAGGAAGAGTGTGGCTGGTGTGGCACTAGAGAATTTGGGCAAGGAAACTGCCTTGTGTCGGGAAGGCAAAAGTTAATATATTCATTTAGGTGCAGATCAGAGTGACAAGAGGTCTAAATTGGTTTTTTGCTTGTGTGAAAACGTCTCTGTCTTATGCATAAAATGCTCAGACCAAGGCAGAAGAACAGTTCTCCCTACTGTAAGTTGTGGCTGAGCAACAGTTTGAGCTGTGACAGTTGCAAACATGGCCTTTCTTAATCCTTTGCAGAGCTCTTGTATCGGTTCAGAGTTTAAATACCCAGCTAGAGTGGCTGCGGACAGGTAAGCACAGGTGGAAACCACAAAGAAGCAGCAAAGCTTGCCTGCATTCCCACGCTAGGCCTCCCAGTTTCTGGTTTCTGTTGTGCATTGAGGAGAGGTAGGTCATTCAACACGTGTGGTGGAAGCAGGACTGCAGGGTAAAGAAGGTGATGCAGGTTTTGTGCTCACTCTTGCTGAGTTTCCCTGTCCTTTCTCCCTGCAGATTTGGGAAGTAGTTGGCTAATGCTTGGCACACGCTCAGCAGTGACAGACCTGGGAAATGTTTATAAGCTGTCACAAGAAGGGGCCCAAAGTTGAAACTGTCCCTGTTAAATTGTGGATATTGTGGACAGTGATACTGGAACACAGTAGTGAAGCACTAAGTAGATTTATCCCAGGAAGTAGAGCATGCAAATAAGAGGGAAAACCCAACAGCTTTGAAAACCTTTGTTTGCTGATAGGATGTAATGGCTGAATACGAATTGCCTAGCTATCTGCAGTGTGAATCTGTAAACTCCAGACAGATCACCTCCCTGTCCCAAGTGTGCAGTACCCATACGTGAGGGTCCTGGGAAGAGCTTGGCAGTCAGAGCCACTTCCAGTCAGAGACTATATTCAGGTTATATGCTGTAGCAATAGTAAACCCTGGAGTTTTCCCAGCTGGAGCCAAGCTGCTGACTTGGCGTGACTGACAGATCTGCATTGCTTGGCTTGGCTTGGCTTTCTTGAAAGAGAATGAAGGAACTGAAAAGAAATAAAATACCCTTTGTTATTAAATACATACAGATATAGTATGTATCGTGCCTTAGTAACATGCCATTGCAAGCAGCAAACTGACTCTGGTTTTCCTTTCCATATAGAAACAGATTGAAGTTTTAGGTGATCAGAATCTCCTAGTGAAGCACCTTTCAACCAAAGTGTATTTTGGTCTTCCATTTAATTTTCAGTGGGCTTTTTCTTGACCTCTGGTTTAGGTGTATGTTCAGGTGATAGCAGTTTGTCCTCTGCATCATGGAGGTGCCACAGAATGTAGCTGGTAATCAAGCTGTCATTTTAAAACCTGCAATCTACAGAGGAAAGAAGTGTGGTTTTCACCAGAAGTGGAGGTAGGGGCAAGGTCAGGGAAGACTGGTCTTCAAGACAGAAAGGTGAAGACCTTTATCTGGAATATAAAACAGTGTAACATGCTATTCCAGTCATGGGTTATGGTTAGAATAGGCTGCTTTATATAATGGCTAGGAATGTCTAATGAAGACCTAGTCGCTTAAATGATACAAATGAGTCTTCACTCGCCAAGCAGTTACATTTTCCATGTTATTGGCAAATGTTACACTTGGAGTAGAGTAACATGAGCTTACATTTCCTCAAACTGATTCTATTTAGATTATTTAGATTTTTGTCAGGCGTGATTTTGTAGAGTGTGTGGGAGAATTCTGCCTGTTAGGTTTTTATCTTAAATCTTGTGGCTAGTGACAGACTGCCTCTTGCTGTTACAACAGCAGCTCCACCTCTTTCCAGCATTAATTAGGAGAGTTTATGTACAATTTAAGTAAACTAGTCCTGGGGCTATTTGTGAGGATGACCACAAAGATACAGGACATGGATGGGAGAGGGAGGGAAGAAAAGATTCATGGTTAACAGGTTTTGTAGGTTCTCTTCTAATTTTTTTTATATCTTTTCCTTCAGGATAGAGGAAGGGGTTAATAGTGAACTACTGGTAATGCTGGAAAGGTGCCACACCCCAGTGTTACAGGAAGGATGGTTTGGGACGCTGGGTGACCTTTGGATTTTGTTTGTTCAACACAGTACATCTCAGCTGAGTCATGTTGACTGCATGCTTGTTTCTATCCCATCACAGCACAAAGCAAGATTATACTAGTTTAACGTGTTGTTATAAATCAGCTGGAAGTAAATTCAGGTTACCCTGCAATTGATAGTTAACTAGTTAATTCAGCTTAGCAAATAATTGGTAACTAGCTAACATGTGGTGATAGCAGTCATCTCTCCTTAGCCTCAGCTCCTTACAGAACTACCTCACAACACTTGAATTTGAGATCCTAACAGCCAACATACGGGATTAAACATGGGTAGCTTTGAAAAGCAAGCTTGTATGTTCAAACGTAGGACTCAAAGGTGCTAAGCATAGAGCTAGCTCACTCTTTCAAAAATCCTTGGAGCTGTTTGTGTAGATAAATAGAAATGTTTACTTAAGTGTCTACCAGGTGAAAGCTTTTGGTTTTGGTGCAAATTTAAGTCTGAATGACTTTAGCGGTGTCCCCCACAGGTTGCTGTTAATCACAGTCACTTGAGTTGGAAGGGACCTTAAAGGTCATCTCGTCCAACTCCCCTGCCATGGGCAGGGACATCCCCCACCAGACCAGGTTGCACAGGGCCCCGTCCAACCTGACCTTGAACGTCTCCAGGGACAGGGAATCCACCACCTCTCTGGGCAACCTGTTCAAATGTTAATGTAAGGATCCTGGATTATTTAAGGCATAAACAGCACACTCCTACCTCATTGTGCCTGGGAATTAATCTTCCTTCTACAGTGCTGAACGTTCAGGGAAGATACTTGAATTGTGTTATACTGCCAGTGTAATCAAGTTCCCTGCCCCTGCACTGGAAAGGTCAGTGTCCCCTTGGGTTTGATTCAGTTGTCATCATATTGGCTTCTCACACTATATGAGACACCTTGAGGTATTTGAGATGTCCTCTTGGGTCTGGCATGCAGGACTTGAGTGGACCCTCACCCTTTCTGAGCAGCAGTTGGAGCCTGTTCGTGATACATATGTCAGCACAGGCATAGACCTGCCTGTTGATGGCTCCTTTGCCTGAAGATAAAGGCAGAAGAGCCAGTCCAGCAGCACCTGACTGCTAGGCTAAGCAGGGGGGGCCAGGTGGGGGGGAGTTGATACTCATGTCAACTACTAGTAGTTTCGCCATGAGTGTGTCAGTGTTTGAAGTATGGCTAATAGTGAGTTTCTCCCTCACTCTGTGGCCAGACATCTTGGGAATTTCCTTTTCAAATTGATTAGCACTCATTCTGGTCTTGCTGGTGGCAGAGACAACTTGAGTTAAGATATCTTTGAAAAGTTGTAATTTTTTTATTGAAGACTTTTCTTTCTCCAAAAACATGTCTTGTTGACTCCTGTGGGAATGTCATGTATGGCTGAACATCTTGAATACATGTTCCTCATTTTCAGCATAAGATTTAGGGTTGCAAACCCAAGGGTTTGGCCTGGGGAAGTTCTCAAGTATTTGAACTAAAACACTATTTACAATGGATGAACACTAGTCTATGCAAAATCAACTGTGAAACCCATGTAGAGTCACAATCCTTGCAAGGCATTTGTTTTGTGGACTACGTCAGTGTGAGTGAGTCTTACTGACTTCCTGAATTAAAAATCATGCAAATGTCTAGACTTTTGCATTCTGCTAGTGCTAACACCTGCATTAGATGAGTTTTGGATCATAGAATATAGAATCAGTCTGGTTGGAAAAGACCTTCAATATCATCAAGTCCAGCCATCAACCATCAACCCAGGACTGCCAAGTCCACCACTAAACCATGTCCCCAAGGGCCATATCCAAACGTTCTTTGAATCCCTTCAGGGGTGGTGACTCCACCACTTCCCTGGGCAGCCTGTTCCAATGCCTGACCACCCGTTCTGTAAAAAAACTTTTTCCTACTGTCCATCCTGAACTTCCCCTGGTGCAACTTGAGGCCATTCCCTCTTGTCCTATCATTCGTCACTTGGGAGAAGAGACCGGCCACCCCCTTGCTCCAACCTCCTTTCAAGGAGTTGTAGAGAGTGATAAGGTCTCCCCTGAGCCTCCTCTTCTCCAGACTAAACAACCCCAGCTCCCTCAGCTGCTCCTCACAAGCCCTGTGCTCCAGGCCCTTCACCAGCTTCGTTGGCCTTCTCTGGACCTGCTCCAGCACCTCAATGTCCTTCCTGTAGTGAGGGGCCCAGAACTGAACGCAGAATTCCAGGTGCAGCCTCACCAGTGCCGAGTACAGGGGGACAATCACCTCCCTGGTCCTGCTGGTCACACCGTTTCTGACACAGGCCAGGATGCTGTTGGCCCTCTTGGCTACCTGGGCACACTGCTGGCTCGTGTTCAGCCGGCTGCCTACCAGCACGCCCAGGTCCTTTTCTGCCAGGCAGCTCTCCAGCCACTCTTCCCCAAGCCTGTACTTTAATCAGCCACAGAAGGCCTTCAAGTTGCAATACTGGCTATCTCTACTAAGCATCATTCAATGTGGAGGGAAAGAGATTTTCTGTTTGTATTAGCAACTGTCTTACAGTCATGAAAGTTCTTGGCTAGAACATGTGTCTTGCAACACCTGTTCTTCCAAAGCATTTCTTCTAGGATGGGTGCAAGACCAGTTTTTAATGAATATTATACACTAACCCTGACAAATCCTTTATGTTCACCTTGAGATGCTAACTCAGTGTGTAGAAGCTTTTGAAAGAGGGCCTCACAGATGTTCCTGTTGATAGCTGACTGTGAGGCCGTGTGATTGCCTGAGCTTTCTGCAGCAAAATGGACTTGTTCTGTGTGCTGTCCTCCAGGGAAGGCAGCCTTTTGGAGAGGCAGCCTACAGATGACAGGTGAAAAGTCACCCTTTGTGCATGTTTTCCTCTCCTGAAAAGCACTGTAGTTGGTCTGGCAAAGCTCAGCACTTCTGTCTGTGGCCCAGCAATGAAAACTGTTAGATGAGCTAGAGATGGGTTTATGTGGAGTAATCTTTCTTGCCCTGTGGCTTCAAGCTATCAGCTGTGTGCTGAAAGATAGTTTACATAATCAACAACCATTCAGTCACTTTGATTTAAACAACGTGTCCGTTTCTGTTCCCTTCCAAAAGTTTTGTTCCCTTCCTTTTCCTCTACTTTGTCTGCTCTCTCCACTCAAGTCCAGAGCAGTGATCAGACCTGAGCTGCCTTTGGAGTTCAGTAACTCCACGCAACACACCATCTCTCCTGTCCTGAGTGACCACCATAACAGGTGAAGCTCAAAGTCAATGGACTAAATGAACTCAATGGACATTTTATGGACATCTTACAGATGTTTCACAGGGGTGGTCCGTAGACTAGGGGAATGATACCTGTGTATTGTATCAGGAGTGGGAAGGAGGGTGGTGGTTAATGAGGATGTATTGGGTAGTGTGGGATCTGAGCATGACGTAAATGGTATGAAATAAGGGGTGGAGAATGTGCTGGTTTTGACTGGGATAGAGTTAATTTTCTTTGTGGTGGCTGGTATGGGGCTGTGTTTCCGATTTATGCTGAAAACAGTCTTAATAATGCAGAGATGTTTTGGTTGTTGCTGAGCAGTGCTCACACAGAGTCAAGGCCTTTTCTGCTTCCCACACCACCCAACCAGTGCACATGAGGTTGGGAAGGCACACAGCTGGGACAACTGACCTCAACTGACCAAAGGGATATTCCATACCATATGGCGTCATTCTGAGCAATGTAAAGTGGGGGGGGGAGGAGAAGGAAGGAGGAGATGTTCAGAGTGATGGCTTTTGTCTTCCCAAGTAACCATTAGGCATGATGGAGCCCTGCTTTCCTGGGGATGGCTGAACACCTGCCTGCCGATGGGAAGTAGTGAAGGGGTTCCTTGTTTTGTTCTGTTTGCGTGTGCAGCTTTTGCTTTACCTGTTAAACTGTCTTTATCTCAACCCAGGAGTTTTCTCACTTTTACTCTTCCGATTCTTTCCCCCATCCCAACTGGGAGGGAATCACTGGATGGCTGTGTGGTCTTAGCTGCGCTGGGGCTGAACCACGACACAGAATCTTCCACAATTTAAGCTGTTTGGTCTGCAAGTGTTTGATCTTGTGCTTCACCTTGCATACCATTGTATTTGTTACTTTTTACTTCTGAATTAAGTCCTGGTTTGTTTCCAAATACCTAGGACCCACTTCAGTCTTGGTGTACTCTCCCATTTGTCTATGACAGCTTTCAGAACTGACTTTTTTTTTCCTCTGTCCTTACTCGTAGTAACTATTTTGATGAGGCTGCTCCACTAGGTGTATCACCCCTTTAAGACCTTTAGGATGTTGGCTTACAAGCAGATAACTGATGGCTGTGTTCCCAGAAGGGAGGCTGGGTTCTCACACTGTGCCTGCTGTCTTTGCTCACTGTCAATGGAGGACATGGGTTAATGACTGCAGCAGGAACAGGCCCTTCAGCAGGTCCTTGACTATCCACTCAGTCCAGCTCTGCTCTGCGGTGAACCTGGAACAGAGACGCTCCAGAGATGGGATAGTTTGTGCCCGTTTGGCTAAGAGCTGTTGTCCCTGCATCCCTTGTAAATGTCAGAGTACTATTTCAGCAAGGTCTCCAGCCCTGCCTAGATGCTCTTGGAAATGATCTTGCTGACTTGTCCCTGCTCAGGTGCAACACAGGAGCTGGCTTATCACTGCTGGAACTTCTCCTGTTGTAGTTGCTGTGCACTGGAGTGTGCTGGCCTGACCCCCTGAGTGCATGCAGCCTGGCAGTGTCTGTGCATAGCAGAGATGATTTGGGAGAGACAGAGGCTCCTTCCACTTAAATCTGAGAGCCTCATCTCTCCACAAGTAAGGGAGGTACCCTGACTTTGTAGTATGCAGACACAGCCTGAGAAACTCAGCTGTCACCACCACTGTTTGATTTTGTCTCCCCACCCAAATGCTTCGTAAGCCTGGCTCCCTGCACCAGCCTTCTCTTATTTTAGCAACCCAGACCAGGGGCCGTCCCACCCAGTCTCAGTAAGCAGGAAGGGTGGAACATCCCGAGAACCCTGCCTGTCTGCAGGGAGATCACCCCTAATCTCAGCACAAAGATCTTGCTGTGTTATTATTGCAGCCCTGTGATAGCTAAGTGTTCTGTATGTGTGTGTCCTGACACCAGGGTAGAGGCAGTCCTCTTATATTTAAAAAAGAGAGAGAAAGAGAGAAAGA
>VZRW01009242.1:19473-49562 GCA_013398125.1 Aegotheles bennettii
GAAAGAAGGAAAGAAGGAAAGAAGGAAAGAAGGAAAGAAGGAAAGAAAGAAGGAAAGAAAGAAAGAAAGAAAGAAAGAAAGAAAGAAAGAAAGAAAGAAAGAAAGAAAGAAAGAAAGAAAGAAAGAAAGAAAATCTTTAAAATGCTGTTTTCCAGTTAGTAAAAATCACGAAGCATTGTGACTCAATGTTTGCAGTGGAAGGTTGGTGGTTATAGAAAGATTGTCTCCCACCACAGTGTCCACTATCTACAGTATTGAGTGTTACAGGGTACCCTAAGCGTGGCCTTGTACCCTGTTGTTTCCTGTAAGAGATGAAGCTCCAGGCTTACTAGAGAAGTCATCTGTGGTTGCTGCTAGTCTTCGCTGCTGGGACACTTTGGGTGCAGGAGGGAATTAGGATCAGTCTGCAAGAATAAGCCCTCCCTGTGTACTGGAGATGGGAGGCACCAACAGTTGTGTACAGCCAGGGACAACACTGTGTTCTTGCTGGTGATGCACAACATGGACAGGAGCGATGAAATGCAATAGGTATGCATGGGTGGTGTCCCTCAGGTGCTGGTAGCTGCTTTCATGGTGTCTTTGCTCTGTATTCCCTGAGTCTGGTTATCTCTGTAGTGGGACTGTGACATGCCCCTCAGTGTGACAGGAAGATTTCTGGATCCACGAGACTGCAGGGTCCACTGTGCTGGTATTGAAGGACTGTTCCTTTTTGCTGTTGAGCAGCTCAAACATTGATATTCCTTAATTTGTTGCTGTAGTCTCAAATTTTCCCGACTCCCTTCTGGAGTGGGCATGAGAATGACACAAATTTCTTAATGTTTTTTTCCTCTTCTTAGTTGAATTTAGATCCTTGTCATCCATGGCAGCTTCAGTCTTCATGAGCGAATGTCCTAAGGTCTAATTTGCAGTATTTTTGGTTATTATCTTACTGTTCCTCACCTCCACCTTCCCTTTCCTGATCTAGAAACCAGAGCTGTTTGCAAGATCATGTCCACTTCCACTTCCTTGAGACTTTTACTTCATACAGACTGATGATAATGTAGAAATATTTTGTCCTGTCGTGGACATGTTGTTAATTTCATCCTTCACAGTGGGAATAAGGTAATTAAGTTTCTCTTCATCTTAACACTAGCTTTGTAGAACAATTGTGTTAAACAGAAAACACAAATACAAAATTGCTTTACGTTTTGGAATCGTCCTTCATCCCCTAGAGATGAACATAAAACCAAAAACAAATTTTAAGGAGAGATATTTTTTCTTAATCTCTCTGTTCCTTCTCCCCTTTTTTTCCTTTGCCTTTAACAAGACTTGTGGCTTAGTCTCCAAGCACATTCATCATTGCCTGTACCTGAATAGCCATCCCTGAAGTAATGGGAAAAAATCTTCAGCTAGTGGGTATTAGCACAGCTCAGTATCTGGTAACCCAGTTAGGATGGTTTGAGTCAGCTTGTACCAGTGCCTGCATATCAGTTACTCTTTTTGCACTAACTTCTACATGGGCAGATGATTGTTCTTGCTTCTGTGTGCTTCAAGAAGAACCGCCCAAGGAGAGGTTACTGTGGTGATAGCATGTACTGTGAGCATGTCTATGTCTCAATCTCATTTAAGGAAGAAAACGAGAGCTGTCATGGCAAACATGATGGGAAGGATTCACAAGCATTGTTAAAGCAATTCTGATGACACATTAGTATAGCAAGATCTTGTTAATAGCTTGGTGTTTAAGACAATTCTTCAGCATTCTGCAAGTCAGGGCAGTTCTGGATAATGTACGTTTCTCAATTAGGGAAGAGATTGACAGGGCAGCAAGGATGCTTAAATCAGAATATTACCTCACTGTAGTTTAATGAGTAGGTTTTATTAGGATTGTCCTAAGTGAGAGACTGAGTAAATGCTGCTTGACTCAGAGCCCTAGGTGAAACTATACAGTTTGCTCTTAAGGGCACAGGAAGCAAAACAAGGTTAAAAAAAGAAAAAAACAAAGAAAAAAACTGAAGAGTCACAGGCATAAAAAAAATATTTTTGTATCCATTGTTCCCCAATTTGCTTGCACTGTGCATGAGCTCAATTAAGTTGATAGTACAGCAATAAAAGACAGGTAAAGACTTAAGTTTGCTTGTGCAATAAGCTCTGCTTTAAGTAATTTCCAGCTTCTACACAAGCTATTTATAGAGCTTGCTGTTGAACAGAACCCTGGATATTCTGTAGTTGGTGCTGATTCAGTTCTAGCAGAGCAACCCATTCCTGTCAGTGTTTTGTTACTGACAAATCAAAGCAGTGTGCTAAAAGGAGGTAGTTAGCAAATGCCTTTCCAAAAGCTGAAACAGCACTTACCTTTGTTTGCTTATGGCTTTCATACTGTGTCCTTTATGTAAGGAATGAGACTGCAGTCGAAGGATGCTGGGATCATTTGGGTGACACTAAATGTACCAGAACATTTGTGGACCAGATGGGATGGTGAGCTCTCTGTGGGGAAACTCCACTCTCTGTGCATGCCATGTAGGAAACTTTGGTGCTTAAGATGAAGCTGTGAACCTACTCTGGGAGTCAGCTACATGTCTAACCCTTCATGGTTTTTTTTCTTTCTCTTTAATAACAGAACCAGGGTTAATTAAGTGATATATATGCCTTGCTGCCATAGGGTGTTTCTGTTCAGACACCATAAAAAAAACCCCAATAGTCTAGCTTTGTGTCAAGCCTCTTCCAGCTTCAGTTCCTGAAGTTATTGTGCCTGAGTATTACTTGGATTCCCATGCTCAGAGGCACCTGCCATCAGCAAGATGATCCAGTTTGAACATACCAGGTAGACCAAGTGTCAGGCTAGAGCAGGCTTCAAAGTTGGTCTGAAGGCTTCAAGTTCCAAACATATTTTGACTTGAATTAAACAGACTATTAATAAAATAAACACGGCAGCAAATCCTCTGGCAACTGCAATCAAACACAGCCCTGGGACGGTCTCAGCTGCAGCGACGCTACCAAGAAAACAAGCAAAAAGTGGATGAAGGTGAAGGTGCTTGTGTATTGAAAGCTTCTCTTGTTTTCTGAAGTTTCATAATGAAAGATACTCCTTCAATAAAAACAGGAAGGAAAGTGGAGGTTTGGTAGCTATTGTTTGTGTCAACCTGATAAAGAATGTTGACGGCTTCCACAAAATTGACTTGATTTGTTTTTCTGGAGCTTTATTTTACTGCTCTAAAATATCTTGTTTAAAGAATCACGGTCTGGAAGCCTGGTTTTGAGTCTTTTGTTCAGAAATGTTGGGTTTGTTTGAATGTGCAGATTTTCTCTTCAGAAACCTACTTGTACAGAGGCGACCCAAGATCAGCTTTGTGTGCCAGTTTGTGCAGTCTAATAATTGTGTTTGTAAAGGCAAATGAAAGTGACTGAAATGCAGTGGCAGATACACTTGAACCACACACATCTTGTGGGAAGGGACACTCAAACTTAGGGACAAGCCAAGTTGCAAGGTGTGTTTGGTGTATACTGTGCTTTTTCCCTCACACAAAAGTTTGAATATGCCTTTCCTGAATACTTTGAAAGAACTACTTTAAAATACATTCATGCTGAATATTTAAAATATTGCTAATATATTGGAAGAGATTTGTGTGTAACCAGGAGGAGAAAAGCAGAAACTGTGAAATTTGGACTTGCATTTGTAATGGACAACAACCCAGCTGTGTTGCAAACTTCTTTGTTGTTTTAATTAGACTGGCCTGGACTTTTCCACTCCAACTTGCACAGCCCATAGGCAGCCTTCTTTCCCAAATACCTCTACAGATCACAGCTGGGAGAGTCACACTGTACTGCACTGGGGACTGGACTCTCTTAAACTTGTAGCTGCAAAGCTGTAGCCTGAGTTTCCCTCAGCTCTTCTGTTCAGGAAGGCTGCCTGGTAGCTGCCTGCCTCAAGAGCTGTATTTGAGGTGGCAGCACCGGATCAGTACTGACTTATTCTTGAAGGAAGAGCTATTGTCCCAACAAAAGAGCTAAGCAATTTGTCTGGCAAGAACCTTTGTAAATGCATATATCCTCTCAGGAGTTTTTTATCCTAATATTAATTTAGGATTGTTATGAATAAAGTGGGGTTTGTTTCCTTGGCAGGTGCTGTGGTAGCTGGAAACCTTTGAAGAACAAAAGAGGAAGAACATGCTTGGATCATTGATCACTGATGAACTGATGTCATCCCATTGTTCAAATGTGAAAGAAAAAGTAATTTCCTGCCTTGACTTCAGGTAAGTGCCTGTTGTGTACTGTACTTCACTTGCCAAGCTTTGGGGGAATCTAGGAATAGGACAGTCCGTGTCTGAAATTAATTTCCAAAAAGACAGTAGCAAATTTTGGTCACGTGCAAGACATGAGGTACTGCTGCTTTTGTGACACCCCTTTAGGCTCTCTCAGATCAGAGCTTACCTGGGGGGCCACAACCCCTTTCTGGAGTCTGATGTGTCATCAGACACAGATACCATATAGATAGGGTGATGTGTAACCAGGAATGCATGCTGCTGCAAAGCATGAGCTTCCTCTACAGCCTGAGCTGAATGCACTGCTGAGTGCTGAGAAACATGGTGGCTAGAGTTTCTTGGCAGGCAGACTAGATGGTCATTGTAGGACCCTTACAAATGAACTATTCTTATGAGAGGGCTGTTGAGGTTCTTTAATTGTCTAAGAGCAAAGACACCAATACCATCCTTCCTGTGGCTACTGATCTAGCTAAGCAGGTCAGACCACATTTTGCTCAGGAGACAGATGGGGAAAGCATTGATCCCAAGCTGGCAGTTGTTCTATCATAGGGTTAATAAAACTACAGTATTATAATGAAGGAATACCTGGCAGCTAAATGAACTAGAGACTTGTGAAGTGGTCAGTGGAGGACACCCTGGGAAGATGAGAACACAGCAGTCAGGTTATGGTGCTTTTTTAAACTTCCAATGATTTGAGTCAGAAATTTCTTGGATCACAAAGGTGAAATCATCATATTTAACAGCTCTTTTCATCCAGAAAATTGATTATTCCCTTTAAATGTGCAAAATATCTTATATTTTACATACTTTGCATCAAGGAGTCACATACTTTACCTGTATATTATGTGACAGTATCTTCTTGTGCTTGTTTTAAACCTGCTGCTCTTGTTTGAAGTCCCCTCGTTATTGTATGAGAAGAAACAGTGAATAGTGTTTTCCTGTTCACCTTCACTACTCCACACATTACTCTAGACCCTTCCCCCTTTCTCCATACCCTTTCCAGATTGCAGAATCCTGGTCTATTCAGACATCACATGTATAGAAGCCGCTTCTTTCCTTTGATCAGTTGTGCTGCTTCTTTTGGGACCTTTTACGATTCTTCTGTTTTGGCTTTGAGATGAGCAAATGGACCAAAAGCTTAACGCAGTATTCAGGATACAAGTGTAATGTGGATAATGTGGTGATATAAGTTGGTTCCCTTTTTGCCTTTCTGCTCTCTTTACAAGTAGTTTCTAGCATCCCTATTGTTTTTTTACTGCTCTCAAATTAATATTCTCATAGGAGACTCTGCCTCAATCTTATAAGGATAACCAACCCAACACCTGACAGTAGGTAAGTTTAGGGATGTTTTTTTCTGTATGTGTGCCACTTTATACTTTTCCATTTTGAAGTTCATCTGTTGTTTTATTATACAGTATCTCAATATTATGAGATGTTTCTGCAGCATGTTGTAGTTTTTCTCTTAACTGTCACAAGTAGACAATTATTATTGGATGGTTGTCATCTTAGGTTGGTTTTTTTTCCAGACCATTTATTAATATAGCAGAGATTCCTGTAAGATAGTGACCTGGCTTCACAAAAAGCATTATCATTTATGTCCTTATCAATTATGTCATTATCAATTAGATCTGCTTCATTCACCAGCTGTTGGCTTGCTCAGAAATTGAGGTAGATTTACAAGACAGCACTCTGCTTTACAAAAGCTGTGATGATTCTACCCCTTACAGTGTATTTATAGAAATACCTGCTACTTTTATTAGTTGCTTGTGCTAATGTGGCTATTTTATATTATATTATATTATACTACACTGTCGTTTGTTCCCCAAACTTGTTTTAGGTGCTTTTTTGGAAACCTTTCCCTCGATGTTTTGGCAATAAAGTAGTGTTGGGTGAGAGGCTGCCTACCATCATTGATAATGCAGTTTTTACATCCTTCACCCTGGTTGAGGGGTGATCACTACCTGATCTTGGTGACTTTGTTGTTAGCTTTCCCCCCAGTTTCTTATACTGATACTTTGCTCCCAAGAAATATCAGCTAGATGGTTCTGGTGTGTTTCTGCCTAACTTTTGGGCTTCTTTTTGTTGTTTGTTTGGTTTGGTTTTTAGTTTGTGCCTGAATTTATAACCCTTTAACTTTTATTTTTTTCAGCTTTTCTGAAGTGCACTTTCTTGCTCCCAATGGTTTGGCTTTTTTTTTAATACCATTATTTTTAGCCTTAGGTTTCTTCAAAGCTGTTTTTTCTTAGACAGGCAGGATGCATTTGCTCTGAGACTAGCATGATGTGTTGAAATAGTCTCTCTGTCTCCAGAAAACATGCAGTTCTTTAAGGTTCCCCTTTTAGGTTCATTGTTTTTTCTATTTTTATGTGGTTCATATCTTTGAAATTGAGCATGGTAGTAGTCAATCTTCTGCCTTTGGGGATCTCTAGAAATGCTGAATCTGATGCTGATATAGTTTGGGTACATGGCAGAAATATAATATAAAATAAACCAATTGTGTGTACTGGCAGAACTGAATCAGGAGTTGCTTCCCATTTTGTGGGTTTTCTAGCTCCCTTTTCCTGAAACAGTTATTCATAGCATCTAAAAATCTAGTATTTTCTGAGTGGTCAGTGTGAAGATTTCTCGTTTTACTTCAGAGTAATGGAAATAATTTGAAATAATAGTACTCTGGGATTTCTACATTCCATTGCCTTTCTGCCACCATGTTTCCTGCTGTCTCCATGTCCTTGTTTAAGGTAAGCATTCTGGGTCTGTGTCATCATTATCTTCTTAGAGAATTCTGTGAAACATTAAAAGCATTGTTTTGGCTTTCTGTTGCTGTATCCTATTCATATGAGGCTTTTTTTTACTACATTTGTTCACTATTTGACATTTGTCAACTTCTATCCTATTCTTCACTTGAGGTTGCAGTGTGTACCATCGATTCAGAGCAGTCCATCCTGTGTGCATCAGTCTGCTCTCTCCTACTTTTGTCAGTTTGAAACTTCTGCATGATCTTCCTGATGTGAAGTGCAGATCCCATTTCCCTCTCAGTTCAGGTGGAAATATGTTCATCCTTTGCTAGGCTTAATCTACCTCAGAATCTTCCCCAGATCCTGATGAACCCGAGACTCATTTCCTTACTTCATTTCTTTTGTCATGCATTGAGGCTTCACTTCCCCACCAGCTGTGTTATGATGAGCATCCTGGTCTTTGGCATCCTGTGTTTTGCCTCCAAAATCTCTCTTCTTTCTTTTATGTGGTACCAAGGTGGACCATAACTCTTGCCTCCTTCCCTGTGTTTGCTGACTTGTCCAGGCTTTTTATGAAGTTTGTCAGTGTAGTGGGCACATCAGAACACTGCCTTATGGAATCAGGAGCCAAACCTGTTAGGTACTTGGTAACTGAACCACTGATGGCTATTGCATGTCCCCTTTTCTCAGCTGGGATTTCTGCACTGGGGAAGTATTGTCAGTACAAGAAGATACACCTTGTGCAGAAGGGGGACCTTTCACCAGAATTATTACATCCTTAATCAGTTTGGTGCCTTCCTGCCACAAAACTAGGGCTGGAAGATCTTTATGGTGCCCTGAAAAGCTTCCTCAATTTAACTTCTTTCCTTAAGCAGCAATAGGTTTTTTTGCCTGCAGGTGAGACCGTTCAGAAATTGCCATGAAGCCTCTGTGATGTGAATTCTTCCCCCTATGCTATGATCAAGTCACAAGAAAGGGCTCTATCCCTGCGGATCATGGGCTGCCTGGAATGAATATGTCTTCGCACCGCCTACACACGGGTCAGGTAATCATATGACACTTGATACTTTACCCTTGGAAATTGTCACCCTCTAGCTAGGCTTCTGACTGCATTTCTCTTGCACATCTGGACTGACTCAATAGAAGGATTCCTATATGGGATGTCAATGCAACTTGTAGTTAAAGTATTGAGAAGCAATGACGTTATGCACATCATTAGCAACTGTATTCATTGTGTTTCGTAACAAAACATGCTGAGACATTGACTGAATCTGAATTGTGAGAAGCTGAGGTTTATCTTTAGCCTATGTTTCATTCAAAAGGAGCTGGACTTTCCAGAAAGGTAGTCTTCCTGTTACTGGGCTATGAACTTGATACAAGGTAGAAAGAAGGGCTCCTGCCATATAAGATGTATTCACATCAATGTGTTACTAAGCTGGTGATGCCTGAGCTGTAGGGAGGTCAAATGAAGGTCATTCAGGTGGAGGAAAAAGAATCCCTAGATGTTAGAAACTTTGTTGCAGCAAAACAAAGGAAATATGTGCCACACAGGTGTTTTGTCTTCTTTATTTACCTTCTGTAACAAATCTGTATGTAAGGCTATGTGGGCATATAGATCTTCTAGTACGTTTGGTGGAACAAGAAAACTTCAAATTGAAAAAAGCATTCTCAAGAAAAGATTGAGAAATGCTACTTTAGGTTGGAGATTGGCTTGTGTTAATTGACTTGCCAGTTAACTTGCTGTAACTAGCACAAGTTAAAATGTTTATCTTAGACATCCTGGAAATATTTATATCACAAATATTTATGACCTAGAATAATTTTTTAAGGACAGGTATGTGTGTGTGTCTATATGGCCACAATTAAAATGAATGTCGAAGGAATCAAAGAAGAATGACAAACTTGAATGTAGCTGTTGTTCCGGGGCAAGTTCTTGTCTAGCCAAATGACCAATATTAAGGAAGTTCAAGGGAGTTAAGAGGCACATGCCACTGAATCTACATCAATTTATGTCAGCTCCATATCTGGCCTCAGGCTGAACACTGTCTCTTTAGAACATGCAAATTTTCTGCATTGGTCCTGCCCGTAATTTCTGATTTGTTTTTAATTATACCAAAAAAGGAAATAAACTCTGCATCCTTGCAAAATTTTCATGGCTTTTCTGATTTGGGGTGTTGCAGGGTGTAGTTAATGCTCTGAAAAGGCTTTGGGATTCCTGGATGAAAGGTGTGATGAAAGAAGTGTATTGTTATTGTTTTAGGGGAGTAATCATGCTACTGGGTAAGCCTCTGTCACTGAGACTTGCTGGACTTGTTTTGACTTGCCTATGACTCCTTTCTTTCCTAATTGGGGAGATAAAGCCCCAAGTCTATGCGGAGATGCTGCACAGTGTGTCGTGGCGTTCGGGACAGTGCTTCTCCCAGGCAGAAGATCTTCTTGCTGACCTCTCTGTGGTACCCAGAGGTGAGTGCCACAGCTTTCTGTCTTGCTCTGTGGTAGTTTGGGCAGCTTGGCTATATCATGCGTGGATTTATAGCATAGTTTGAGTTTTGATCGAGGGTGTGGGGAGAATGGCACTAGCTCTGAGTGTACTTCTGATTTGAGCCACCTTCCATGCATCAGTAATTCTTCTGATATTTCATCCTTTCTCCTCACCTAAAAAGCAGTTGTCTTCTGAGAAATCCCCAGCTCCTCTACAGCATGGTATGGTGACAAATCAAGGTGGCTTATGGCCACCAAAGCTTCTGGCAGGGGAGCAGGTGAGAGTCATCTCACTGCGCCCCCACTCTGATCTGCCATTTGTGCTAGTACAGTTAGGATGTGTTGCAGTCACAACTGCTGAGCTAATAGTGTGGTACAAGAGGGTGAGCAGAGTAAAGTAGGTAAAAGCAGCTTCTTGTGCTCTTGTTTATTTTCATGGGCTTTATATGCAGCCGGTGAAGTGTTAATGTGTGCAGAATCAGCTTAGAAACACACCAAATCTGGCATCAGACCATTTCACCCACCCTGCCTTGGAATGAAATACTGGAAAGCCACAAAAGGTAGAATTGCTTGTTTAGTGTCTCACTTCTGGAGTAGATTTCAACCAGTCAAAGTGGGATAAAGGGAGGCAGGCAGAGCTATTCTCAAAGGATGAAAAGCAAAGATCTACTGCTATATTCTGGGACTGTTGAACTAACAGAATAAGATAGTTGTTTTTGACCAACACAGCTGGAAGTGAAAATCTGAGAGGTAAAGATGATGTAGAAGTTGCAGAACCTTATCCCAAACTGATCGCAATCAGTGGCTGTGTACTTAGTATTTCCTTTACACTGGCATGGCTTCTCACATGTCCATGCAGATTGTAAAGTCCTTATGTACTGAGCAGCCCTCCTAGTTCTACTGAAGCTTATTTCAGAATGTGGGAGTCTTTCTCAAGACTCAAGAGCTCATGACCTCCAAAAAGCTGTGTGCAAGATGGATGAGAGAGTAAGGAACAACAAACATTTTGTGCTGATTGCAAAGGTGATCAAGTAATCAGGGAAGCCTGCATGAACAGCATTTTGGCATCACTGATATAGTTACTGGTGAGCTCTGAGTTAATACATCCCAAAGGTTGAATGCTGCCCTTGAGTCTTGATGCAAATGACAAGAACAGTGTTTGGATCTGTTGTCTTTGCCCAGCTGAAGTGTGCTACTGGGAAGCAGCAAAACCTTGGTAGAATTCGATGGTTAAGGGGAGGAGCTCAATTAGGAAGTGGCAAATACATTAGTGATGCTTTATCTGACTGCAGAGGGGTGGCATGCAGCACCTACTGTTTTTGTGGGATGTTTGAGGGTGTGGGGAGATCAAGCTGATTCAGCATGACGCATAGAAGAACAGAAACATTTTGTTTCCCTCAGCAGATCCCTTCAATCTGTGGAAGTCTTCCGTGATATCAGAATTGCTTTGGGAGGTTCAAACATTTAGTGATAGAGGCTGGTAGGTAACTGACCACATCCAAACAAGGGTCTTGCAGTACTTAGGCACTAGCTGCTTCTGTTTCAATGTCCAAAGTAGTAGAGGTTGTTGTTCCATTCTCTTAGAAGCAGTATGTGTCCTGAGTATGCCTCAAGAGCAGAGGAGAAGCGTTAGATTGGTATGATTGTTTGTGGCAAAGGTGGAAGTGGAATTAGCATGTCTTGCTTCGTGGCCCTGTGCTTTTGCTACAGGACTCCTGGACTAAGCCAGATGTATTTCAGTTGCTGCCATTCCCAATCACCCTGCCAAGGTAGATAGCTTCAGGGACCTAGTCTGAATTTTTGGATTGCACTCACCATGCCAGCTGATTAGCCTGTTCAATTGCCTCGTGAAAGGTCCCATTTCTAGAAAGACTGATTACAGGGCTGTGCCTGAATTCATCTTTGAATGGAAAAACTGGTCATAGCTATAAATGTGGAGAGACCTTGATCAGCAGATGTGTCACTGAAGCTCCGCCACTCGCTCTTCTGAGAGGATTGGAATATGAGTGAGCAGAGGTATAATAATAAAAAATATAGGAATAGATTTATTATAGGAAGACAGCAGCAGATTAGATAGAAGAGATTGCATGTTTTCTTCTATGCAAAGTGTGGCAAAACACCTTCAGTAAATAGCTGGTGCCAGGTTTAGATTAATCTAAAACCAAAGCTAGGTTGGGGTGGCATGAAGGCTTAGCTTAAGCTAAAAAATGTCAAGGACAGATCTGTAAAACAGAACAGGGTAGCTGTATCCAGCAGCTCAGTGACTAGGGCCTTTTCTTAGGGCACAGGTGATAAATTTACACTTCCTTTTCTTGTCTGAACAGACATTTTCTGAGCAGTTTTCTGAGGTATTGTTTTTACTGAGGCTTTTCATAACGCACAATGACTAAGTAGGTAACACACAGCAGGTAAAGAATTCATTTGAGGTTGATCAGAAATCCAACCTGTTTTCTCCTTGGTTTCACGAGAAAGACTGGGCAATTTTAGGTCTGTAAAATTTCAGTACAACTCTTCTTCCTAATGTGTCAATCCACAACTATTAACATAGCTTTATTTCTTGCTGTATTTCACTTAGTAAAATATCCTGTATCAAGACTTGATTTAATATATCTCTCCATAAACACAACTTTACTGTATTTAAAATAACTTAATTCTATATAAACATAGCTTTTTCCAAAATAGTTTGCTTGGATTAATTTTTTTCAGTGTGGAATAATTTTTTAGTGATCAAAACACATTCTCTGGCTCAGATCCAAGGTGTGTGAACGAGGAAACCTAATAGTCTCTTTAATAGACTTAATTTCCTGAACTGTGATATGAAATTGTCAGATGCTGCTGTCTCCATCAGGAGGGAGAACAGGAATTGCTTGAGGAGTTCTAATGTTTATCCATACTATTGCCAAGATAAGCAATTCTGTACTGAACTAAAAGATCTTGGGTTTGAAACTTTTTTACTAATTCACTGCAGGCTGAAAGCTGCCAGGCACAGACCTTGAGGAGTTGATTTTCAGAGAAGAGAGGACTCAGCCTTGGAGGTCTCCCGGTGGAATCTGGCTTCTGATCTCTTGTTAAGGTTTGCTCTTGAGGAATGAAAGTTTTTCTCATCCATGCTAGAGGATGAATGCATTGGTGTTACCTAAATTCCAGTCTGACCCCCTGACAGTTAATTCACAGCTTACTGGAGTTTGGGCAGTAAAAAAATCAAAGCGTATTGTATAGGGCAGCAATAAATGTGAGGCTGTACAGAACACCTGACTCTGGAAGACATCTACAAAGACAGCTGTGGTATTGAGGGTCTTCTGAGGAGCAGTGCCTCTTTGGCACAAGAAGAAAACAAGGATGTATCTACGGTTGAAGGTGATGAGATCATCTCTGCCTCTACACTAATCAACACTGCAGAGGATCAGTGTTTCTGGCTGGAGCAGTTTTCTTGGTTACTAGAGTGCAGAGAAGACCATGCAGAAATCTGATTCCTAAACAGGAGGATCCACTTACCATTGAACTATTTAACTATGGATATGGATGTTCCAGGCACAGAAATCCCTGCCAGGTGGCTATTCTGGTAGAGCACAACAATCTTACCCTCCATGGCATAATAGCAAAAAAGCAAAAAAAGGCGAGAGTGGTGAAGGAGGTAGAAGGAGGTGTAACGTGTGTGGTTAATGCCTGAATGCATGGGGTGGACATAACCTGAAGAAGAACTGTTTTTCATTAGACATCCTAGTAGGTCTCAGTAAGGGCAGACTCAAAACCAGACCTTTGTGAATACAAACCTGTTGCAGTTTAGACAGTTGTTCTATCACCCAATCCCAGCTGAGAAGGGGAATCGGGAAAGGAGACCCGTGGGTTAAAATTAAAACAAATTTAATAGAATAATAATAATGAATGAGTATTTAACCCCAATGCTAATATAAGATACACAGTTATGCTCAGCTCCAGGTAGTAGTAGTGAGCTGTGCACTTGTAGCAGTGAGGGCTGAGTGCCAACACTGCGAGCACCACAGCTCCAGCGAGAATGCGACAGTCACGGCAAGTGGAGGAGCAGCCTCAGGTGTGGGGTGGTGGACGAGTCAGATGGGACCGTCTCAGGAAGGCAGCCATGGTAGAAATTAATAACATCCCCTCAAACTTCCCATTATATAGTGAGGGTGAGTTTTATAGTACAGAATGCTTCAGTTAGCTAGCTTGGGTCAGCTGACCTGGGCTTCGCCCCTCCTGGCCCACTGCACCTGCATGGTTCAAAACTGCCCTCGACTTTGGTCACTACAGAAACCTGCACACTAAAGCTGGGTATAAATGAAAATAACACATCTTATCTCTTTTGTTGTCACAGAATTGGAATCTGCAGCCTCTCAAAACTACAGTTTCTCCAAACAGAGAAATGGTTTTATAATTCTGTCCCAGCAAAACCAGGACAAGACACTAGCGTGACAGTGGCAAAGGCTAGAACTTCTGGCCACTACTGGAAATATGTCCTGCTCTAATACAAGCAGTACACTTCTGGTGTTGCCTGCATTTGAGCTGTTCTTCAAAGAGTAAAGGATAGCTGATTTTGGGCCAAACAAGACCATCTATCTGACCATCTGAAAATGAGTGGCAAAAGATTAGGTTATTTCCTAAAAAGTTACAAACAGGAGTGTTCTTCTTTCCCAAGCCTTTTGCATAGCTGGTGACCAGCATGTCTGCTGCTAAAATAGACAAAAAAACCCCAAAAATAAAAGGGGGCTGCTGAGCCCCCTGCACACAGACATCACAGTTGAAGGATACATACTGGCAACTGTACACTTTGGGAGGTGATGAGTCTTAGTGCTTTCATTGCACAAGAGATTTTTTCCTGTTCTGGTACTTGTCATAGCAAGATGAAGTGGAGAGCATCCTGCAAAAGGGGGAAAACTGTTTTAGGTTTGAAGAGTATTTCCATTTTAATTTGTATATCCTATATACAAATTAATTACCTATATGAATGTAGAAATATATGGAAGTGCTTCCTTTAAACTGTTTTCTTAAAAAATTTTGAAGTGAAATCGGTATCGTAAGTGGAGGTTTTTATTCTTCATCTCCCATGTTTCTATTTCCTCCAGCACTGCAGCAGTTCCTAAGGCATCTGTTTCCCCTTGCAAGTCTGTGTGACTTGTGAAGAGCAAGCAGTTCTGAAATGTTGGAGGAGAAGGGGGTCTTTGCTGCCAGTGTTTGTAGCTGGCATTGTCACGAGAAGGAAACAGAGACAGATTGAAGTGGAGCACAGTGCTGCCCGTTAGTGCCCGTGTCCCACAGGCAGCGAGATGCTCATTTCTGCAGTGTGAGTCTGAAGGTTTTCTAAGGCCATGTCTGGAGGAAATCTCTCTGTATACAGTTCAAGAAAGCCAGTGGGTATGAAACAAGCACTGTTGCCTCCTTATCTGCAGAGTCAGCCATACGCCATCAGGGCTGTGCTGTGTGTTCTCTGTGTCAAGAGCAATGGGGGGATGTTGCTCTGACTGCTGTTCAGGCAGATGCATGCTGGGGTGGGGACAGCTGAAGCACAGGGAACCAGTCTGATTGAGATGGATGCCAGGGGCTCAGGCTGGAAAGCAAAAGCTCTCCAGTGGAGAGAGCAAAGGCAGATGCTAAAGCAGAATCCATAAACCATGAGAGGTGGCTAGCTAAGGAGGGGCAGAGGCATATTGCCATAGTGGGCTGTTCTGGTTAGCCAAGGAGCTTGTTATCAAGGGCAGTAATTGGCTACCTATGAGATATGCTGCAATTCTGTGAGTTGGGACTGTGAAAGACTGTGAGCTGTGAGATGAGGATGAGAATGCTTCATGGCAGGCTGCAGCCTGTTAAAGAAACGGAGGTAGGACAGTCCCGCTGGTCTTAGGTTTTTATCCGACTCTCTGCATCTGTTAAACCCTCAGGGGTAATGGATAGCTTATACAGTGAAGGTCTAGATGGTGAGAAGTCAAGGCCTCTGTAGAATCAGCTGAGCCTCTAGTTTGTGTATATTATGTGCTTACTGCAACTTGCCGTTTCCAAAGAAAGTAATCTTGGCCAGCTTTCAGACTCCTATCAACTGCCCTACAGTCTGTTCTGCAGAGCCTTGCTGTCAGGGACCTGAGCCAGTCTAGTGGGGAGACAGCTCGATTGGGGGAAAACTTGGCCTGTGCATTGCCAGCATATAGCTTTGCCCCAGTAAAGCTGGCACAACAGAAGGAGAGGTACCAGGCTTCTCTGTAGCGTGGGATTCTGGAGCAGAAGGCTTGATGCTGGTCACCTGTCCTGTGTATTTTGGCAAACACTAAGCTGCTGCTTGTGACTCCCTGCAGTTGCAGTGCTGGCTGAAGATACCCTGTTAATTATTTTTTTCCAGAATGCCACTGTTTTGAGTGGCTAAAAGCTTGCATGCTTCCCTTCTTAAGCAGTGGACTAGGATACTGGCCAGCATTCGAACTAGCCAAACCCAAGCTTTTTTGTGAGGAAATTAAACTCTGAGTTGCTTCCAACTTCCCTGTCATTTAGTGAGCCCACCATCACTGTGTGCAAACCTCTCAGCTGCATCCTCTGTGGCTCTAGCCTTTCAAGGGTTTTTTGTTTTGTCTTGTTTTGTTTTTCTGGTTTGCCTTTCTTACCATCTCTTCCTTGTAGCTTTGCTCAGCTTTCTTGCCCTCAGGGCAGAGTGTATAATCCCATGCTCTCCCACTACTTCACTGTCTCTTGCTGTCTTGGATTTGTGCGTCATACCCTCGACTTCACTGTTCATCTGCCCCCTTCCTGGCCCTATTTTCTCAGATGTTGCTTGGAAATGACTGTGCCAGAAGCCTAAAAAGAGGAAAACAGCATTTAGTGTGTCTGGTCCACAGCAATACAAACATGGATCATTGGGTGTAAAAGAGCATGTTGACTAGACAGCTGAGTCCCTCCTCCTCACAGCTGGTTGCTGCCATTTGTCACTTCAGGCACCTGTAAGAGAGTATCCCATGTGTTTTTCTGATACCTCATACTAATGACAACCATGATGTAGAGGCACAGTGCATGGCATGACAACAGTTACTGTATGGTGTGCTGTGCAATCACTGGGGATACGAAACAATCGTGCTTAAGGCTTTGCATCATCCGAAAACAGACCTACTGTGGACATGCACAGATATGCAGTTTTCCTAATATTCTCTTGCTAAATGCTGCAGAGGAGGACAGAAGTGGAGGAGAAAGGCTTATGTGCCTTTGTCCATGTATGAATCAAGTTCCCAACCCTTTTACAGGTCTGCTCTTGGCCTTCAGTGAGTCACCAAGTCTGGGTCTTGTGGCCTTGTCACATTTATGCATGAGTAGCTGTTTCTCTCCCCCTGATAGACTGTCTGGCAGGAGACAGGATGCAGTCTCTTACATTGCATGTGTGCAATTTTGGTGCAGTAAAACCCAAACCCTGTAGAAGATCAATAAATGTTGCTACTTAACACCAACTAAAAATAACTCAGAGCTGTATGTTATATGGCATTTCTGGCATCCTAGAGTATCCTTGGTGCAGAAGTTATTTCATCAGTCATGATTTATTACATTTATACTCAGTTCAAGCATCTGTGTGGGCAGTCAGCTGCACTTGAAATCTGTGTATTTCTTGATGGGAAATTGTCTCTACTAGCAACACCCGTGCAACTCTAGTCTTTTCTCAGGGATGCATGGGGGCAATGGAAGCAAGTTAGAACACAGTAAATGCTGACTAAGTATAAAGAAAAAGGGTGGTCAGAGAGTGGTCAGAGGCTGGACCAGGACTCCTGTGAGGCTGGGGGATCTCTGTCCTTGGAGATACTAAAAACTTGACTGGGCAAAGCCTGGAGCAAACTGTTGCAGTGGGACCTGATTTGAGCAGAAGGTCAGACCTGCAGAGTCCAGAGGTCCTTTGCAATCTACCTCATTCTGTGAGCCATGTCAGCTGAGTTAAGCTGTGTTAGATGTGATTTGGCTCAGGATGCACCATTGTCTTTGTAATAAAGTTGAATTTCTCTGTGTTGTTGTCTCCAATGCAGATAGTGATCCAGATGGACAGAGCAACGAAACGTATGGAGCCCTGGAAGATAGCAGTCATTGTTGTGTCGGTGATTGTAGCCTTAGCTCTCACCATTGGCTTGATTGCATTTTTTCTGTGCCGTGGTAAGTGCATCACTCTTTTTGTTGTCATTAGTCTTCAGGAATCTGTGTTTCACTCACTACCATGGTCTTGCCTGATGATTTAGGTAGACACTTCACCCCTGGTATAGAATCTGCATGAGAAAACTTACTAGACCCTATTCAAGATCTGAATTTATTAGAAAACATGCAAGAAGGAGGGATTTAAGTTTTGTCCCTCTTTTTGTTTCTTGTCTTGCCCTGGTGCCTTCACTGGTAACCATGGTTAGCCAAAGGCTAGCAGTCTTCTGTGTAAGCCGGGGGTGTGTCTAGTGCTCAGGCTATGCATAATAAGCTTGGTCTTGAACATGGGTTTTGCAGCAACTGAACCTGCCACCTCTAGCTAAGGATATTCCAGAAAGAGAGAGCAGGGATTTAGGCTTTTGGAGCCCAGGAATCAGTCCTGATTACCAGGGGCCCAGTTTCAGTAGCAGATGAATGAAGCTAAGCCATTCCATTCCTAGTGTCTGAGACACCAGTGTGAGGGAGTTTGAAAAGCCTTCCTACTGGGATAGAACTGATTGTGCTGTCACAGCTCACCAAGAGTCAACAAGGCTGTGGCTTGTGTTAGGACACCAGACAGAGCTGTGGCAGAGCTACAGCTTAGCTTTGCCTTTTGCTAACTTTGCATTATGGGGTCCCTTTCTGCCATTCACCCGAGAGCCAGATTTTAAACTTAACCTGACTGCTGAATGGATGCAAACAGCCTCTCAGAAGGCCAGGGACATGCCAGAGTGCAGCTAGAGAGGAGTGAGCATGTCTACTGAGTCAGAAGGGACATATGTGGGCTGGTATGTCTCATGCTGTGCTCACCTCGGGCTGATGAGAAGATGATCCCCAGAGAAATGTTATGGTGGGTATAATTTAGAGCTACTTGGGATGGTCCTCAGAGTAACAATGAGCCTCTAGCTGGTCCATGGAGCAATGGAATGGTCCAGTTTTCCAAAGTGCTGCTGAAGCAGTACTTCCACAGCTGATAGGGAAGCAGCCAGAGCCTAGGAGCCTTACTTGTGCCATGCTGTGAGGTGTTGTGCATGTCAGAATTGTTCTGAAGGGGGTCAGCCACCTTGCCTTTTCTCCTCTGTAGATCAGGACCAATATTACAATGTATCTTTCCTAATCACCGATGTCAAGTACAACCCTCAGTATGAAAGACAAACCACAGAAGAGTTCAGACGCCTGAGTGAAGAGATTGAAACCATGGTAAGCTAAAATATTTCTCTGTTTCTGCTTGACCTATGGCAAAGAGTCCTGCAATTGCATGATTGGAAATAAAGAGTCAGAGGTGATTGTGCCTCATCCTTATGTGGCTGGTCTTACCTTTCAAACCTTGCTGTAATGGGTTAAAGATACATTGCTGACTGTGTGCAAGCAGATGGTAAGCACAGGTGCTGTCTGTTCCAGCAAGCCTGTGGTGGAACAGGCATCCACAGAGCAGAAAGGGACAGCAAAATCAGCCAACTCAGCTGTTTATTTTGGTTCTGCATCCTCTGATGGAAATTTAGCAGTAGCTTTGGTGTAGAGTTGGGGTTCTGAAGCAGTTTTCTTGTGTTTTGGAGGCTCACAAGACTGTTATATCTCAAGAGCATGTACATATTACAGGTGTATTTTAACACACTGTTTTTTTTAACAGATAACTGCAATATTCAGGCAGTCCTTTCTAAGTAAAAGGTACATCAGATCCCATGTTTTCAGTCTAAGGTAAGTAATGTGAAGGTCAGGAATAAGTAGTGATGTGATAAATATCCTTTCTTCCTACCCCTTGACCATATGGAGTGTGCCTGCTTGTTTATACTTGGATTACACCAGCAGGATGACTAAATCTTGGCCAGTTGTCCCTCTCCTTCTGTGCTCACAACACTGAGGGCTCAGTTACCTTCGGAGGTCAGCAAGGAAGAGAAATTTGGCCTTATACTTCTGCAGATTGATTACCTGAACATCAGTTGTTTGTGGCTGTGATGCAGTAATGGAATTGCAAGGTGATCCCAGTCTTCACTACTAGTTAAGGGCTTGAGAGATGCAGAGTCAGCTCTTTATTCCACTTAATGCTTCCTGTGGAAGCTCAGGCTGGTGTTTACCCCTCTGTATGGTGAACAGCAGGAGGTGCCTATTCTCCTCCTTCTCTGAAAATGTCTGAATAAATAAATGATTCCACTGTGAGATACCTGGATACAGAGTTGAGGGGAGGAACAAGTAGATCATACAGGTGTAAAGGTCCTGTGTGAGAGCTTTTAAGTCTTTCCTCTCTCTGTAGTAATTATGTATCACTTTTAGCAATAAGAACCATCACTTCCCCCTCCTTCACATTACTCTGGTTTGGAGTTGTATTTCTATAAGGCTCAATTCTACTATGGTGTATTTTTCCCCTCACAGCAAAGAATGCCAGGCTACCTACACATGTCCTTTGTAGCAAGGAAAGCCCTTTCTTTCCAGCACTTCTGGGCTTTCTTGCCTTTACCTGTGTCTAGATGGATTGAGTCATTTTCTTCAACTGTTCTACATTGTTTGCTGTAGCTGGTTTCTTCCACGAGTCTCCCATACTGTGTATCAACTGAAATTATAGAGCTTGGGAGCTAGACTTCAAGCAACCTCTTTTCACCTTTTAGGTTGACCAGACATTGTATCTCTTCCAAGCTTGTTTTCACTTTCACTTGTTTTTACTTTGTTGTGCCACCAGGCACTATACCTCTGCTGTCTTTCCCTCTAGGCTGCAGTTGGTTTTCCTTTAGACTGTTTATCTAAGATATTGGACCAAATATTTTATACTGGCAGAAAGTGATCATGCCTTGCTCTGGTAACTCTGACTATTGAGATTTTTGCTTCTAGATGCAATGGAGCTAACTGGCCAATAAATGGACAAGTGACTTAAATGGAAAGAAATGTCAAAAGACCTCTTTAACTTCTGTGGCTATAAAGTAGGTCTTTTGAATGGCTGTTAAGAATGGCCTGTTGGGTATCTGTTGAAGGGTTTTAACTGTATTATTCCTACTGCCATCCGTGTCCTACTTGTCTGCGCAATGTGAAGGCCAAAGGAAGTGATCTCTCCTCTCTTTTCAGCTGTGCTGCTTATAACTGCTCCCAGAAAATTTCCTCTGATCATTGTTATAGCAAGAACCAAGCCTTTTGCTGCCTGCTGGCATGTCTTCATCTTCCTTGTGCACAGCTATGCTATTTGTTTTATACATCAGTGCAGGCCAGACCTGTTCTCATATAAAGAAGGCAGATGGTGCAAAGCAGAACAAAGAGGATTAGTGGGCAAAGAGAGAATGACACACTTTGTTTTTATTGGTTTGCAGCCTAGATCCTGACGGAGTGCTTGCGACTCTTCTTCTGATATTTAGATTTTCCACAGCTGCCAGTAAGGCAACGCGCTGGGGTCACGTCAACCATGTGTTGCGAAGAGGGCTAAACCCAAGCTCTACGTTCTTGAATGTTGACCTGTCTACCCTTAAACTCACAGGCAAGTGCCTTAGGTTTGTGTTTTTAGCTTGGCATTCGTTCCTCATACTTTGCTGCTTAGTGCACTGAGTTTCATTTTAGTATGCAAGTATGAGCTATTCTTGTTTTCTTCTTTTGCCTTCTTAAAATTGTGTGTTATGGTTGACAGCCCGGGAACTTGGAGGAAGTAGCTGGAAAAGAACTAGAGCATACTAGAACTGATTTATGAGCGTGAGCTCTCCTCTGTGCATCAGAGGCTCTGTCTGTGTGACCTAGCTCTGTTGAATGAGATAGTCACCTCCAATTAATCAAAAAGAAAGGTCCAACTTTGTGACCATGGGTTCACAGGTTACTTTAAGGCACACAGTGAATTGGACAAGAACCTGTATCACCGGGTACTGAAATACAGAGTCCTCAAACTATTAAAAAAATGTGAGACGGAGATGGTTCCTTTCTCCACTCCCTGCCATTTCCTTTGCTTATTTGACAGATTGCTGTAGCAAGTGTTTATGACAAAACCTTGAGGTTCCCTGGGCAGTAATCCTCTTCCATGAATCTGTCACTGGTTACCATCATAATCTGACAGAGGGTTTTTTGTAGGAAAGAAATCAGTAACTTTACAGTTTGGCTCCAGAGAATCCCAGCACTGCAGATTTGTGAAGACCGTTTTGACTACCTTGCCATACTGACCCTGAACAAATGCATGTAGGCATTTGTATTGTGCACAGTGGCCAGCACATGTAGATTTTTACTTGGACATATTTGCAGTCATCTCTTGCTTTTTTTAGCTTTGAGCTAAGGCAAGAAAGATGTATCCTTTTGCCTTACACTTTCAATGAGGAACAGTGGCTTAATTGAATTCCAACAGAGCATATTACACCTTTTACTGTACTGTCACTCCATGCAGCAATGCAAGCCATTTAATTTGTGTTTGCTGGGTAAGGGAGGGGACTCTGTGCTAGATCACATAGCACTATGAGATACACTCACTGTGGTGTTTGCTTTTCATTTCAGAGTTGAATACGGAAAAGGGAGATGAACTTTTAAACAACTGTAAGTACAAAAGCTTTCTAGAAAAGGTCCAGAGACATGGTGCTATAGGTTCTGTGTTTACAGGATATTTATGCTTTTGAGATGCAAAAGCCAGGGAAGTGCTGTGACCCAGGGAAGACTTCAGCTCATTTTCTTTCAGTCAGGCTGGCTCTGTAGTGTTTGCAGAATCAGATATTCTGACTTGGTAGGGGGAAGCACTTGCGTTACTGTTTGTTATGGGAAGTAGGGGCATGTGGATGAGCTGCTGTTAGTGAGCTTTGCACAAGGACTGCATTTGCCATGGGCCAAGATTCTTGCTGGAATCCTTCCAAATACATTTTCCCTCCTGCCCCCTCCTCCCTGCAGAAAAGTTTGGCAATAGCTGTCGGTTAGATTTGAGATGAGTTTGCAATATACAGGGAAAGGCTAGAGGGTGGGAGAGGGAGAAGAGCTGTCTGTCCACAGTGAGAGCAAGGCAGTGGCACAGCTCTGGAGAGGGGCAAGTTCTCAGTCCCTGTCCTGTTCTGTGATTCCCTGTGAGATCTTCAAGCTCCTCTGGAAAGAGGGAGACAACACAAGTCTCCTTCCAGGGGACTACATCAGTCCCCTGCATGGTCTCAGAGCCTTTGCATGTTAGCTTTCCATCCTCAAATGGACTCTGAGAATTAACTGGTTTGGATATACCTTTTTTTCAACTGAGTAATACATGACTGTGCTCTTGGCACAGTGGCTTGAAGTAAACTGTTGGAGGAAGAGGACACTATTTTTTTGTTGCTGTTGCTGTTGCTGTTGTCAAGGCTGACCTGGAGGTGACCTGACAAAATCCTTTGTTTGCTTAGTTTATGGGTGGGGTTTTTGTTTTGTTTTGTGATTAGTTATTTTTTTTTGCAAACTAGTCTTCAGCAACTCTGTGACACTTAAAGCTATACTGACTATGTTGGTCTTGCCTTTCTATACAGGTGGGATGTTACAAATAATGGGAAGATTGCCTCAGCTGAGTTCAGAAGTGATGTGTAGTGTCTGTCTTGTGCATATTTTGGTGACGATGCATGTATCAAAGCTTAGAGCTGCCCTGATGTGGTTGTTGTTTATGTGGGGGTTCCTCAGGATTTTCATACTCAATTTTTAAGAAGTCTTTATAAAAAACAACAACCAAAAGCAAACTAAGGATGTTTTTTTTTTCATACCATACCAACAGAGGTTTAGTTTTTAGATGTTATTGTGAGAGCTATATGAATGTGAATGCTTAGGTTAATGATCAGTGCATGTCTTTGTGCCTAATAATCTATGTGTGTACCTACATGTGTGGACACACCAATGGCTATGTATGTTACCTTTCCTTCCCTATAGCTCTGGTCAGATATCAAACAAAGCAAAGGTTGTAGAGGCAATATTATTTTTAACTAGGTAAACAGTTACAACTGGGGAGAATAAACAGTGTCTCACATATACAGCCTTCAGCATATGGGCTTGTGTGTCTGAAAACTGGCTTAATGAAAAAGTAGTGACTCTTCAACCAGACTTCTTTGTTTACCCCACATCTATCCTGAGATGCTTGTGACCATGACACTTGGTTTCTCTGCTATTGGAGTCACTGCTTTAGGTGAAGATTGGCTCTTGACTCCAATCTTGAAGATTGGCTAAAGTGAAGCCACCTTTTCTTTGACAGGCTGTGGGATACGAAGACAGACGTTCTCCTTTGCAGGAGTAGAGAGAATAGTTGGTGGGCAACGTGCACAGGAAGGGGAATGGCCATGGCAGGCTAGTCTTCAGCTTGATGGGGCCCATCGCTGTGGTGCGTCAGTGATCAGCAGTACATGGCTAGTGACTGCAGCCCACTGCTTTAGAGGGTAAGTCATCAGCACCTTTCTGATTCTACAGGCCTTAGGACTCTTGGGTGCTCTGACCTTTTGTGGACATCTGTATTGTCGGAACAGTAATGGAGTTTGGCTCTTCTCTGTCATGTTAGGCAAACCTTTGGGGACCTTTGGGATCTTTGTTTTGTGTGGCTGTGACATAACCTCAAATATCTTACAGACGAAGAGATCCTCGGAGATGGACTGCCAGCTTTGGAATTCTGCTGAGACCTCCAAAACAGAAAAAATTAATCCGAAGAATCATCGTTCATGAAAAGTACAGCGACGTCATCTTTGATGTTGAGTATGACGTGGCTGTTGTGGAACTTGCCTCTCCTATTGAGTTCACGAGTGATGTGCACAGTGTCTGTCTTCCTGAAGCATCTCACGTTTTCCCAGAGAACACTTCCTGTTTTGTCACAGGTTGGGGAGCTATGGAGAATGATGGTGAGTATCCTGTGCTGTGTCACACATATATCTGAGTAGACTTTTGTGAGTTTTATGGGGTGTTTAGTTTATTTTGGGTTCCTTAGACTTGGTGTTTGGTAGGTGCATGTGCTATCGATACACTTGTGGACTTAGTTTGCTGCTTTTTTCCTAGTTTGATTAGTGGATTGGAGTATGGGGGAAAGACCCTACAGGTTAGCCTTACAGGAGTAAGAGCATCTTTTTTTGATGCTGCATGCGTTGTGCTTGTTGAATACACCCAGTTCAAACTGGCTCACTCCGTCTGGGTTTAGCTCTGACATGAGTTCATTCAACATTCAGCTTTGTCATAGGTGTATCACCACAGTTTTCATCAGTTATTCTCTCTTTGATCATAAATCAGGCTTCAGTTCATCGAATGACTTGAGTGAGTTTCATTCAAATTAGTCCATGTCAGTGAGGTTAGAGATGATAGAAACATAAATCTCCTTATGAGAGCCATTGAACGATATAGGTTAAGTTTCATGGTAGACCTTTGGGGTGTGTAGTGATTGTCTAAAGCTACCTTGTAGTTAACCAAATGGGTCATTCCAATGATATCAAGGACATATCTTTTAGTCCGCAGTTACATTTAACACTGAAACATGTACAAATATCCCTTTGCCCATTGTGTTAAAGAGCATCAGGTTAGGATGAAAGAAGGAGAACAGAAAGACTTTAAGGTGGGGGCAGGCACAGGGAAACTTTCTTCTTCTGAGACATTGTATGGATAGCTCCCTTCATTGCCTGTAATGGCAGAAAAGCCATAGGAAAATCCAGTTACTCCTAATCTTTGAGTGGTTTAGTGCATACCATGTCTGCAAATTGTAATGCCACTTCTTCTAGGCTATGGTGTTAATCATCTCCGACAAGCAGAAGTGAAAATTATAGGCACTGCAACTTGTAATAGAAGAGAAGTGTATGCTGGAGCAATAACACCTGGAATGTTGTGTGCTGGATACCTGGAGGGGCAGGTGGATGCCTGCCAGGTAAGTCTCCTCATAGGTAACAGTACAAAGGAAATAAGTGGGTGGGAGATGATGTTTCCTAGAAATAAAGTGTGCTTTGGGGAATCTTGATTAAGTTTATGGGGTTCAATTTCTTGACAGATGTAAATGAAGAGCTTTCTGACTCACAGGCTGAAGTCTGCAGGTGCTTGGGCTTTATATATAATGCACATGTGGGAGAATACAGATGTGATGTTGAATTATAGCTGTGGTCTGTCAGTTATAACAGAACAATTTGAGGCTTGCTGCATTAACGAGGTGAACACTGTTTACTTTGTTCCTGCCTCATGACATTTTTCTCTTTAGGGTGACTCTGGTGGGCCACTGGTGCAAGCAAACTCCAGAGGAATCTGGTATCTTGCGGGAATAGTGAGCTGGGGAGATGAATGTGCCAAGGAAAATAAACCAGGAGTGTACACACGAGTGACTTACTATCGAAACTGGATCAACTCCAAAACGGGCATCTGAAACTAGTGGAAAGTCAAATTTTGTGGGCTGTGTATGGCTATTCCTCTGACACACTCTGCTCTGTGGTTACCCGCTAAACAGCTGCTGGCTTAACTTGTGGTCATGTATCAAGTGCCAGCAAGCTCGGAGTAGTCTAGGACTTGAAATCAGTTTGGCCTACAGCCAAAAAAAGAACAGACTTGATTCACATGACAGCTGTTTGTTCAGGAAGTACTCTGTCAAAGGGACAACTGCCTCGGTCTATATGCAATATGCTGACAATTTTTCCTCTGTGGCCAATTGTCTTGACCACTATCTTTATACCCAGGCAAAGTGTTTGAGCCCAAACAATCATTTATCAGCATTCAAGACAAGTTATAACTAAAACATGGCCCACCCACTGTGTGCTCCCAAGGCCCCATCTATCTGTAGACGAGCTACAATCTAGTCCCTGACTCCAAGGCTGCTGCGCTTCTGAATTCTTCTTGAGCTTTTTCCTGCATCATTCCAGGGAGTGCACTCTAATGAAGAGTGGAAGATGGCTTAGAGAAATTCTGGTTCCTAATATCATGTCAGACTGTTACTTAGTTGAAAAGAGAGCTTTTCCTTGTTGTGTTGTCCTGAAGAAGGAAGCAGTGGAAAACACCAGCTTCTGTCAACTCTCTTTGAAGAAGTGTCTATACACCCACTCATCGCTTCATATGAACAGCACCTACCACAGTGTTTGCTGAGAGTGATTGCTAGACTGAAGACCAAAACCCATGTTATGATCATACCAGTCTGTTGTCATATCAGAGTATTTGGATAAAATAATTTCCATTTTTAACTTTCCAGATTGCATTGTTCTGAATAAAAGTCCTTGGCTTTTTGTGCAGGATGGAGGATTGTAACAATCTCAGTATGACCATTGCCAAAAAAATCACTCTAAAACTGCTTATTCTTGTGAATAGTGTTCTCAAGTCTTTATAATTTAATATGTGCATCTTCAGCTGCAACCTTTAAAAAAAAATATTTTGAGTTATGGGGGAAATACCTGTCTCCTTCAGAGCAGGGCAGAACTTCTGACTGACCCAGTAATCTTATGTAAAGATCTGTCTCTCCATCAGGAAGTAAGAATTGCCTGTGTCCCATTGGTAGACCATAGCTAACTTATTTCATCTCAACCACACAAACTTCATATCCTCTCTGACTTCATGTTTTCAGGAGCCTATGTTTCCATCTGCCAGTTTCTACACCCCAGCAGCAGAATATGCCTATATAAGTGAGGGTGCTTTCCTTGGTGTGTCTGCAGACTCTTTCTAACACTTTGCATGGATGCTGGTCCCAACAACAGCAAGTGCTGTGGTCCTAGTTGCTAGATAATGCACCACTCAATTGCTCTCTTTTCCCTCTATGGTCAGAAGAGAAAGAACTCAGCAAAGGAGATACTAGTCACACTGCCAAGACTCGGAACTGGTTCAGTGTGACAAGCAAGCAAGAACCTTATGCCAGACTAGAAAAGGCAAACAGCAGGCTTTTGGCATGCTCATGGTTAGAAGATATGGGAGAAACAAGCCGTCAGTGATTACAGTCTTAGGATCAAAGTATTGTCCAAATTGAGTACAAGTTAGTTGACATAGTCAACGGCAGTTCAGGGGATTCCCTCTGGACTGTGCAGACTGCTGCAAATGCTGCCAGAGCATCAATCCATCATATTAACAGAAGTATTTTGATTACAGTACAAAAAAATCATGCTTTTCTAGAGCCTCACTGAAAGTACTGGAATATTTAGATGCACAGAAAAGGTCTATGTGAAAGACAAAGATCTGCAGCTGTTACGTGTTCTACGCTTGTGTATATCAGGACACCTGGCACTTAAATTTTTTTTTGTGAGGGAACTTTTCTGGTGGAATGTTGTGGGCTTCAGAAACAAAACTCGGTGGTTCTATTTCTACATAAGAAGTAAAAAGTGTCAGACTGGTTCTGTAGATCTCATTTTAGTCCCTTAAGCAGAACATGGCTTTGAAGTGTATTACTTCTAGAGGAAGCTTTAAAATTATGTACAAGTATATATGATTTTTTTCTTGCTGGTAGCAGTTGTCTTACCAAGGCAGTGGATAAAATCTGATCTTCATGAAGAAAACCATCATTACAAGATGCCATGGATTTCTAGTTCCCAAAGCACTTTAGGCTTGGGTTTTCAAAGGGCGTAATGTTTTCCTCATCCTGCTGGATTTCATTGTAACTTGGAAACTTAATATTTTAGGCTTGCAAATCCCAGCTATCTCACTGGTTCTCCAAAGCAGGTAAGTAAACGTCAAAAAATGATTTTGCATCTGTGAATCTTCCAGTTGTGCTTATTTTGGGTACAAAATCAGAAAGCCTTAAGCATTTTGCTCTGTATCAAGGGCTGCAGTAAATATAATTCTCCAAAATGGTGTACATATGGCTGAAAAAGTGAACTCTTCATTTGCTTAAGGAGCTACCAGTTCTGGGCATCTACTTGGAGAGATACAGTACCTGATCCACCTTAATGCTGAGTGCCAGCACAGTGAGCTAGGAGTGGGGCTGAAGATGACCTGACATCTACATGGTGCATATTTTGGGAGCCTTGGTTTTAGACCACCTTGTGGAGTTTTCCTGACAGCAGCTGGAACAAGTCTTCTGATCCGGTTTCTTCTGGAAGCAATGTAGTTTACATGCTCTGAGACCTCTTGGTGATGCAAAGCAGTATAAATGGGAACTGTCAAGAGGAGCGCCTGAAAGAGCACCCCTCATCCACTGGGAATGTTGGTGCAGATGGACGTGAGGGGCCTGAATCCGTTACTTCTGGCAAAACTACATTGATGTCAGCATTGTCTGGCTTTTCTTGAGGGAAATTATGGAAACCTGAAGCAACATAGGTGGCCAAAACATTTTATTTGGTTTAGGTGGCCTGGCAGATTTGTATTTCTTTTAAGATGCAGTTTCACCTATTTATGAAGCCACAAGCTTCATTTTCTCTCTGCCATATCTTCATAGGAATGAACATCTTCACTCAAGGCAGAATGGGATGTATGTAACTATACAATCATGTGTGACACACAGGAATGTAATTTATATGTAAATTTAATAAAATCTGTTAAAAATTTGCCTTCTGTTTCATGTACTTGATGATTTTCTGTATCATGGTAAGCAACTGTAAGATGGGGACTCCTCTGTTTTAGAACACGTTACGCTGATTCTATACCATGTATTTACTTTTGTGTAGTCTTAACCATCTTGATGATGATCTTGAAGGTCTTTTCCAACTGAAGCAATTCTATGATTCTGTCTGGTTTTATTGACTCGTTAGAAGAGCAAAACGCCATCCAGACTTGGACAGAATTTACCCACCTGGCTAGAGGTTACCCAAATTTCTGGGCAGGCAAACAGGTCTTGTGTCAGCCACTAGAGGGTGAATCGTATTGTACAAGAGCTTTAAACTCTTGGCTGCTGGTGGTGCTCTGTTTCAGCTCAGTAGAGAGGATCTGGAGGACAAGGCACCCGTGCCCGTGTTGCCTTGAAGATGCAGAGATGCTACACGATTGTCTGACAAAGCTTGAGGAGACTACAGCCATTCAGCTTTTAGTATAGGCTTTTGCAGCACTAGGTGAGTTTCAGTCTTTTCCCCCATCAGAAGGTTGGCATCAAATGCTCCCCTTTAAGTATGTTAAGTACAGCGTGCTATGGCTGTGAGTGAGGGCCTGAGCAGGTTTTGCTTGCTTCTCTGCCACACCATAGCCAGACCTTTGTCCTGTGGAAAAGTAGACTGGGAAGGCACATTGTCAGGTATTTTTGGCATCATGGGTCTATTTTCTGAGCTCATCAGCCTTCTTGCAAATGAGATAGGAAAGAGCAGCAATAATTCTGATCATCTGATAGCATGGGAGATTTGCAGAGGCATACAGTTGCTGTTCACTTTGACCTCCCATTTAGACAACTCCTAATGATTCCTGTAGATCAAAGACATTTATCAGATTTCTTCTTGTCCCTTTCTTGTCAGAAGGGGAAACTTGGTACAAATTGTACCATATTCTGAGCTAGAAGCAGCAAGCTATTGATGAATGAAACGTTTGTTGATCCTGGTGTATAATACCTAACAGCTGAAGGGATTGCTTTGGAATTTTAAATCATCTAAGAGGGTAAAACAGAGCTCAACAGCTTTATTACAGTATTCTAGGACATGCAGTTTGGCTGTGGATGGGAAGGTAGCTCTTCGTTTGGAAAAACAGTAGCCCTTTTGTCACATTT
>VZRW01009242.1:49570-105105 GCA_013398125.1 Aegotheles bennettii
TGAGCAAGCCGATTTTTAAATATTTTTATATATTTTTAATATTTTTATATATTTTTAATATTTTTAAATATTTTTTGTTTATGGCTTATAGAAAACTACTTTGTGCTGTCTGACAGCACATGCTGTGTATGTGACACTTAAAGCATTTATGAGCATTCAGTAGCTGGTAACTGCACCATGACTGAAGAATATGTTCAGCCAGTGTGGTTGTATCTGGCTGTGTGAGCTGTGTGGATAGAGTTTCTGTCAAAGAGTTTGAAGTGAAGAACTGAACAGAATAATAAATCTCATGTTCTTCTGTACATGTAATTGAACCAGGATCCTTCTGTAAAACATAGCCATCAATATTTCATCTTGCTTGGGGTCTTGGATCCATTATTGCTGCAAGGAAAACTTTTCGAAACTCATCTGGTTAGAATGGCTCAGAAACAAATAGAACAAATAGCACTTATTCTGCTATATCTTGGGTAATGTTTCATTTTTATTTGAATCCATTCTTAAATTATGCTTCCTTTACAAAATATTTTGTTTGCCATTCTTGCGGGTGGCGTTTTCTCAGGTGCAAGTTCTTTCTGTGAAGACAGAGAAAAGGCTTTTGGGAACTTGTTATCCAAAAATGCAATTATTTTCTTTTATGTAAGCTTGAATAGGTCCAAGAAATACACGGCCTGTCTCTGATCCTCTTGATTAGCTACTGAATTCCTTCCTCTTTCTGGTAAACCTGAAAGGCTGTTCTTGCTATATGATGTTTGTCCCCTTGGCTCCTGTGCTTTCCATCTTCCAGTCATGCCACTGGGCAGTGCATTCTTTGAGGAAGAACTTGCTATCAACCTGGCATCCAGAGCCTGTTTTAACCATAGATCATTCCTTGTAAATCAATACAAACAGCTGCCCACAATTTGCACACATCTGTGACCTTCCCCAGACTCCTGGGATCACCTGCAGGCTGCAGCCTTTGGAGTTGTGACCCAGACAGTCTGGTACTGTTCTCCAGGCCAGTGGAGTTGACCTGCATACCAAGAGGAGCTCTTACTGGGATCATTCCTTCCCCAGTGGACAGACCAGACCGAGGGACAGTACTAGGAAATGTCTCCCATGCTAAAGGGTGGTGAAAACATAGGAAAAAACTTTTTTACTGTGAGAGTGGTTGAATGTTGAAACAGGTTGCCAGGAGAGGTTATGGAGTCTCCATCCTTGAAGATATGCAAAACCCAGTCCTGAGCATCCTGGTCCAGCTGCCCTTGTTTTGAGCAGGGATTTTGGGCTAGACCATCTCCAGAGTTCCCTTCCCACCTCAGCTACTCTGATTCTATTCTCCCAAAGTGCCTAGCAGCTTCAGGGAAAGGCATGTGGCCATGACAAAGTGGTGGGTACGATCTCAGATAAGCTGACTGCCCCTCAACTGTTTCTGTGATAGGTGAATGCTCTGGTAGGCAACTGAAAGAAGAGTGACACCAGGTCATCTTCATGCTTGACCTTTAGAGGCAGTACCCAGCACTGTTGTCCCCAACTTGTTTGGCACTGTTGCCATTTATTTAGTAATCAATGAAAATAGCAGGACACAGAAGGGAAAACAATCCATTCTGTGCCACCTAGGTAGAAAGCAGGTTACCCAAGAGTGAGCTCAGCCAGAAGGACTCATGGGGAGGCAGCAAACCAAGTGGGACCCTCATTTGGTACTGAGCAGTCCTATCTTAAGCATACTGCATTTTTCCATCAGAACGACTCGGCTCCCGCACTGTCGCTCCAAGGACAGCCAGAGTTGAAATTGCTGCAAGATGGAGGTCTTGGCCTGGATTTCCATTAGTCTCCTAGCCTAATAGACTAATTTAGTCTATGAAGTCAAGGCTAATGCAGTGTATGATAAATCAGGCAGTTGCTCACAAGAGTCACATTGAGGATCTTGCATGCTGCTGCAGAGCAAAGTGGAACAGAGAACAGCTGTGGCAGAAGGCATCTCAAAGAGCCAGACCTTGTTTGGTTTCCACTGGGCAAGTTAGTTGCTAACAAATAATATGAAATCAAATCCAAGCTAACCATTTTCTGGGGACACAGAGATGTAGGAAGAGGCTTGTTTTGAGTGTGTTGTCTTCTGCAGAGCTGTGGTTCAGGTTCCAGTAAGTTCCTCTAGCACTTCTGATGTGTGAAACAGTGCTGCTGTTTTGTTTAATTTGAGCTGTGCCTGTGAAGAATTTATTTTTATCTTGACATGCCTTATTTTTTTATACGAATTGGACTAGACTTACAGAGATCTCCTGTCTTTTTGGAGATGCTGTGTATCTCACCTGGGAGCAGAGGATTTGTGGATGTAGAGAGCAGCTTGTTAGCCTGATTGCTAGGTGACACCCGGGAGAAAATGTGGGCTGGCCTGTTTCACTGTACCAAGCAGCAGCTCTGGCTGAGCACCTGCAGAGGACAGGTACATGTGTGCTACCTTTTTGCCTTGAATGGGGCAACGGGCTATGAATTCTTTTTTAATGACTCTGGCAGTGAGGGACTTCTGTTGTCTAAGGGCGTTGTCAGTATTGTGGGCTGGCCTATCTGGCTGCAACTCAGAGGGGTGTAGCAGTTTCTGTTATAAGGGCCTGGAAAGAGGGACTATTTGGAAACTAACCAGGGCAGGATCTAGCATACTTCAGAGCTTGAGGCCATTGCTGTAGCATCTGAGGGCTTCCGCATGTTCAGTATCTCAGAGCTGCATGGGCATGTAATAAAATCTGGCCTCGAGTGACTTTTCGAGACAAAGGACCTGGCTTCTCTCCCAGCCCTGACATTGGCACTGGAGACTCATTCTATTCTTTTAGTGGATTTTCTGGTTTTGTTTTTCTACTTATCAGTTATAAAAAGCCATGGCTGGAATTTCATGTGGCAAAGGAAAGCATGGGATAACAAACTGCTGACTTTTTCCGTAAAAAACAGTGACGTTTTGTAGCATGTCCACAGCAGAAGTTAAAAAGTCTAAAGAAATGCAGCTCATTTAGAGCTTCCCCTGAATTTTGAAGGACAAATGCAAGATTCCTTTGTATTTTTCAGGAAGAGGAGGCCTGAAGCCATAACTGAGCTGTCAAGGTGTGCTGATGAAAAATGAGTGGACTTGTCCTAGGGAACAATTTCATTGAAGTGTACCAATTTGGTCTTATCAGATGCTCACAGAATCACAGAGTAATTTAGATTGGGAGAGATGTACAGAGGCCATTTTGTCAAATCCCCTGCTCAAAGCAGGTCTAATTAGCTCAGGTTGTTTAAAGCCATGCACTTGTGTCGATTCTCTTAGATATCATTGGTAAGAACATTCACTTCTGAGTTTAAAAATAAAGACTGAGTGCTGTCTTTGGTCTAAAATTCATGGCCTGGATTGAGTAACTGGTAGACAATTATGTAAAACATCTTTGCTTGTAAATTCCGAAGATGTTATTGCTATGGGGCTGGCCAATGGTCTTCTCTAAGGGCGTTCTTTGTCTCTACAGCCAGGGAGCCTAGGTAAGTATGCAAACATAAACCAAGGTGGCCTATTATTACCATTCTTAGGCAAGCAGTCTGTCTGACCAGCTGGGCTGACTTTGCAGGGTTAAATGAAGAGAATGGTCATTACATCTTTTCACACTTTCATTCACGAAATCCTGTTCACACACATTCTTGGATTTCCACCCCACACTTTGATAGCTAGTTTCTGTACTGCTTCCCTATTATTAGCTAAAAAGGTTAGTAACTGCCTTGGGTTACTGAATAACCCCGGAATACCAAGCACTTTGCAACTTGCTTAATTTATTGTGAGGAAAATTGTTCCTTAATGATTGTCTTTTCTTGACCTGTCTGTACCATTGTTCCCGGGGGACAGGTATGTGTAAATGGATTTTGCATAATCTGACACAGGCAAGTGTATTTCTTTATTTTCCAGTGTTTTCCAGGACGCTTCATTTTAATGGTAAATTAATTTGAAAACAAAAGCAACCTACTTCAATTTTTATTGGTCGGATCCAAAAAAATCTTGATTGTAAGGAAATCAAATCATGTTTTTGGAATACATCTGTTCTTCATGCTCTGAAGTAACAACAGGAAGGTCTGTCATAGTGTGCTCCTAAAGGTTTCAGAAGTTCATTGAGCTGTGGTCCAAGACCCTTCCTCTTGCAACCTGATATTCTTCCAATGAATGCTCTTTGTCTCCACGAATTCTTGTTGCAGTGCCCAAGATTTTAGGTAACTTTTTTCCAAACTGTAGGTGACTGCTAAAACCTATTTCTGCTGGAATATGTTCTTTATCTGTCCTGGTGGGTAGAGCTGACCTTTGGACTTTTGGGCACATCAGGGAAAATTCTGTGCACCTTACACTTCAAGGACCACCTTTTCTCAGTGTGCTTCGCCTGGGTACTCAGGGCACCTGATCAGTAGTCTCTAAATACTAATGAAGAAATTAATGTTGCTAAGCCACTAACAATACTGCCAACTTTCATCTCTGTGAGCAGACCACTGTGCACAGCCTCAGCCTGACCATTCAGGGCAGAAATTCCTAGGTGCTTCTTTACATTACAACCCAAACTTAATTACGCTTTTTCTATTCTAGGAGTGTATTTTGTAAGAATGACAGACTTTGTGATGACAATATTAAAAAAGAAAAAAAATAATCAGGGGATTCTAATATATTTTCTTGACTCCTGGATTGAATTGGTTTGTAATCGATCTCCACCACTCCATCAAGTGCCAGAGTTCCAGTGAGGGGGGAGGGTGTGTTTCTGGGTGGAGCAGGAATTTCCTTTGTGAACAAACTTTTTTGAGTTTTACTAGTCTTGAAAAAGAGAATAAGAGGGCTAGTGGGGATGGGAAAGGGAATGCCCAGGGAAGATGCTAGTACTTGACAGCTAACTGTATTCAGTCAGTAAAGCCCCAGGTAAAGTAGGTAACTGCAACAATGCCTTTTCTACAGGGAGCTAGGAGAAGCCAAAAAAAAGCAGTTGATTTGATCAAAGCAAAGGAAGAAACCAATATTAGAGAAACAGGAGATGTTATGCAGCAGTGCTCAGCTTTTCCCACTGTCCTAAAAAAGGGCTGTCCCGACACTTGCTTCTATAATTGCATTGAAGAACCTGTGCACGGGCATCTTTGGGGAAAGATGGAAAAGGACTTGGTATGAATAGATAAATGTTTCCTCCTCCTATTTTACCCTCTGTTGCTGAAGTTCTTTCTAGAAGATATTAAATGTTCCCTTAAAAATTACTGTGAAATCTTGAGACTTCATTGGGAAACCAAATGCTTCAAACTTTTTGTCACAAATCCAAGAGCATCAAAGTCTAGAAACCAGATGTTTGATTTCTGGTAATTTTCCTTTTTTGGTTCAGGACTTTAGATGCAAGTACAGAGTTTCTCAGTAGAAAATATCCATTTTTCCTCTTTCCAGCTGGCTCTGAAGAATCACGTTTGTGCTGGGAGAAGGGAATTCCAAGGAGATTGGTGGCCCTTTCACAGAGTAAGCATTTTCCACAGGCGGGGTTATGCCAACCATTACATGACTAACATGTAATTAAGAGGCTGGATACTTATAGTTGTCATGTCGCTGATGCCAAGGGAGTCCAGGACAGCTGTGGAGGAGCGAGCACCCAGGGAGATCACGCTTGGCTGACCAAACCATTTCTGTCTATATTTGGTTTTGTGTTCAGCCTTTGTGTTGACTATCTCAGGAGGCAAGTGGCTTAGCGTCGTGGACAGTGTGGTGCCTCTCCTGTGTGGGTTTGACAGTGAGCGTACGGTAGAAGGTGCTGCTGCTCAGGAGAAGGCCTGCTGTAGGGATACAAGTTGGACAGAAAGGGAGTGCTGGAAAAGGGAAATCTCACGGACTTCCTGTTCTGCTGTGGTGAAGAACAAGTCTTCTCGTCTGGGCTGGTTTATCTGCTCTGTCCATCTCTGCCTGGGGAGTCCTTTGATGTGGAGCTCATCTGAAGGTTACAGTATCCTTATCAACTTCATGCTTACCTCTGTTTGTTTTTATTCTGAAGTTCGCTCCCTCATTTTGCAATAACCCACAGGGTGCTGGGTGTTGCACCAGCCGTGCCTCAATGAAGGATCTTCATTCAACACCTTTCCCTTCCCGTCACACCAGTCAATGCGACTCCTGTGTTTTCCAGCAGCATTCGCTACCCAGTCCAGACTTTAGTCAAGCCTTGGTTGGCAGTCAGAAAGGCTACCAGACCTACAGGGACCTACCATGGGATCTTCAAAAGTAGGTGGTGTGTTTTAACTTGGCAAGTCTGATTTGCAGGTGTAATGGTGGTAATAGATACTGTCTATGGGACAGCTTTAGGACTTCAAGGACATATATAGATCCAGAAATCTGTTTGTTCTCTTGCCTGGCCCTGGACCTCATTGCTCTATGTCTGCTCCTTTCGTTTTTTGAGATCTAGAATACATCATGAATCTCAAATCTGCAGCCTGAAAAGGGACAATAGGTGGAAGGAAAGCTAAACAGTAGTTTGCAGGCTGAAAGGGAGTATTTGAAGGTTGTGGTCTGGATGAAAAGAATAACATATAGCTGGAGTGAGAAATGCAGAAGGAAATCCTTCCCTAGCATGGCCAGGAGCGCAAAGTTTTGCTTTCTGTTTAGAAAGGTGATGTGATGGCTTAGTTTGACATGTAACTTTCCTCCCTGTGACTGTCTTATCCTGCCCCCAGCAGGCTTTTATTGCAAAAGTGCAGATCCAGGAAGCTCTTTTGTGTCAAAATGAAATGTTAATGACACAATTTTGGGAACCCATGGGTTTTGGGCAGGTCTAGTTGCAATATTATTTCCCCAAAGCCCTGCGAAAGGTCCAGTTTAAATCAGTGATGGCAGTACAATTCCGTAAGGAGAACACTTTAGGTGTTCATCATTCCAGTTTTGACCCTAGGACTTTTAAGGATGAAGCCGTGATTAGGGAGCAATGACGTGGTTTTTTGTGTCTAAAAGTATTCTGTGCAGCCTGAGATGCTGGATATCCTTAGATTTGTTTTACTTTAAGACAGTTCTGGGAAGTTCAGAGTATTTTATAAAAATAAGTCTCCCAGCTGCGACACTGGTCATAAATGTACAGTGAGCCTCCTGGAATTTATTGTTTCTGTTTAACAGCCTGGCTCCTGGATTCATGTGGCAATAGGAGATGCTCAGTCTCCCTTGAGTTTGTTTTTTGTTGTTGCCTCAGCGATTGATGAAGCTTAATATTATGACCTCAGAAACAAAATCCAAAATAATCTGATTCTTTTTAACACCCTAATGATTTGGTTGGATGGCTGAATTTTTATGTGTGTTTGCTAAAGACTACGCTATTAGTCCTGTCTCTGACATTGCTTTGGGCAAATGGCTGTGGATGACTACAAGATACTACTTCTTTTTTTCCATTCTCAGTGCTTTTAAAAATTGGATTTTTAAAATAATTTCTAGATATGCTGAAATAGAAACATCGTTTCTGGATTGAAAATGCTTATTATTTGTGAGCACTTCAGTGTTTTTCTCATTTTGTGAGGACAGTATCTTTTTAGTCCATATAGTGTTGACTTTGCCAGGAGAAGACTGAGTTCAGCTTTTGGTTCTGTGCTCTTTAGTGGTACCCTGCTTAACACTCAGAGATCCTCTGCCCTGTTTAATATCCATGCCTTAAAAACTATGCTACTCTAACTGTCAGGTGAGGAAGAAATCCCCATCAGTTGTGAATACCAGTTTGTGTGTGTTATATAAAGAAGAAAAACTAAACGAGAGTTGTCTACCTAGCAGAATTGAAAAGCCATTCCTTTTTCAAGTGAGCTGTAAATCTAGTTGTCATGTCTTGTTGATATCAACAGTGGTGTAAATAATTTTAATAACAGTGTGCTAGAGGGTAGTTAAACATCATCTGAGTCCAGTTTGGTTGCCTCCTAGTTAGGAAAGGATTTAGTTGTTTAAATAGTTGCTTAGATTATTATAAATCTGAAGTATGTTATGGGAAATCTCTGCTGGGTAATTAAATATTTACACATTTGGGAAGGGATGGCAATTGCCTGGTCTTAATAAAAGATCCTGTGTAGCCTATCAAATGTCCAGAGCTCAGCAGGGATGGAGAGCTGAGCATGGAGCTGTGAACCTTGCTGTTTGAGCTTATCATGTTGTGCCTTAGTAAGAGTGGCACTTCAGTATTAGCTTTATCAAGTTCCAAGATGCCTCTTTTCACAACATTTCAAGCTAAATTGGAATATGTGCTCCATAAAATCTTTCAGGAAGCAAACCTGCTAAGGAAAACTGGGGGGAGTAGACAGCCTTGCTGGTCTTATCCCTTCTCTGTTGTGCTGTGTTCTGCATTCTGGGGAGCAAATGCAGTGTCCTACCCATAACCTCCTTGTGAAGATCTTGTGCACTGGCCGAGTGGGGTACAGAGTAGCTGGTGTTGTGTATGGTAGTCTAAAAGTGAATATGTAGGTGGAAATGCAGTGCCACTTGCACCAATTTGTCATGCAGTAGGTGGGCAAAATGAGTGCAAATTACAGACTGCTGAGGTGTAGCAGGAAATGGATACCAGCCCTGGTGCTAGGACATCCGTGTCCCACTGGCATTAGTGGGAGTTACCCTTGATTATTGAGACAGATGTAGTTCCTGCACAGTACCAAATAGAAACTGATTTTGCTCAGTTTCCCCCATAGCAGATCTTGATTCGAGGAAGCTCTAGTGAAATACTTTTGATCTGGTACACACCACATGCTTTGACTCGTATGGAATTGGTACCCTTTGTGTTTCCCTGCCACATTCACTCAGTTTCTGACCATTTTAGACAGGAAAACCAGAATGAGAAAGGACCTCCTTCTGAGCCCTGCAGTCTAGTTGTCTACATTAACCAGCAAGCCTCAGTGTAAATCCAGCAGCTTTTCTGGCCTTGGCTGTTCCTGTTAGGGGGTGTTGCAGAAGTGCCTCACTTAATCTTTTTGGGTTCTTTTTTCACAGACAGTTTTATGATTGGGCATTTTGGGTCAGCATAAGCTTTTAAAATCAAGTCATTCTGCTTCCATCACATACCCCTGCCATGTATGTATTTCTGATTACACAGAGGTCTTCATTCTGAATGAAGTCAAGCTAACACAAAGCCTTGGCTGGCTTAACTGGACATGCTTCTGATACAAGACCATCTGAAAACTTAATGTGATCTGCAGACAGATTTGGTTATAACAGGGGAGCAGATTTCATACAGAACTGAACATGGGAATTGTCCAGTTCCTCTGCAACTGGAGAATTACCTGGGGTTTCAGAGTCTCAGCTGAACCTCTTAAGGAGCCTTCTCTAATTTCAGCAGCACTTGTCCCATGAAAAAATTTGTCCATCTCTGTTCAGTGAAAATACATTGCTATATTAGAACATCTCTCTGTTTATCTACCCAGCCTAGCAATTGTTTATTATATGTAAATTATAAAATACGGATAAACTTATTCAGCCAGAAATGTCAGCTTCCAAACTGCAGGAAAAGCTGGATACTTTGGGTCAGATTCTCAGTGAATATAAGGTGTCACAGATGCACACAAACTATCACGAAGGCAGAAGGGCTGGTCTGTTGTATCAGGCTTGCAGAATTCTTCGGAGGTGATGTAAGTATAGTTGTTTTATGGTGACATTTCATATACCAGTAAACTGATTTCAGTAAACAGATTAAAACATCATCACTGTCCCATTATGTGTCTATTTATATATTACAGTTATTGCTAAGGCTGATACAGTGTTTTTATTTTTTTTTCTCAAGGCACCTTAATAAGAGAGAAGTACTGCCTCTAATCTAAAATTGTGGAAAAAACTTGTCTGTCTAAGCATGCTTCTCTTATAGGACTAAAACCAAAGGACATTTAATAACCCACAAGAGATCATCTCTAGGTGACTGGTTTGGGTTTGGCTGTTAGGCTGTCCTGTCAGCACCTTTCTTGAGCAGACATTGTCAGTGCGTGCATGCCAAAGCAGAGCCTGTGTTCTCTTTCATGGGGCATGCTGACTTAGCTAGACACTGTCTCTGATATGAAGCTCACTGCAGGTAATGGAGAGGTTACCACAGGTGTCAGAGCATGCTTTCTGCCCCAGTGAGGAAGGCCTTTGAGGCTTTTCATCTGAAGCAAGCAGTTTTACTTGTAGCAGGCAGTTTTAATTCTGCTTGTTGTATCTAAACTTCAGTAAGTAAAAGACACTCTCTTTTGTAAACTAACAGTTTCAGGCTGCTGTAAGGCAAGTACATGCATGATTTATTTAATGTGATGTTTATTATGCATTTATTGAATGGCATCTTTAAAAAAAAAAAAGTTAGGGTATTAGGTAAGATTTTTTATTTTTCTTTGAGACTGACTTTTTTCCCCCCCTGATACTCCTCTGTTACTAAAAGTGAACAGATATAATCAGCTGTGTCCTTCTTATGCCTGCCTTGGAAAATGCATAAGGTGAGGGATCCCTCTGGGCTCTTGATTAGTGTGAGCTCCTTGTAGAGGAAAAGGTTCCTGGGGAGCTTCTTTGTGCTCATGATGTAGGAGAACCCAAGTACAGAATGCAGGGCTCCAAATCACCTGCCCCCACTCAGGAAAGGTCTCAGTGGGTATTTCTAGGAAAATGCCAGCTGAACACCAGTTGAAAAAGTTAGGAATTATCAGGAAACAAAGAGAGGACAACCAAGTAAAATTGTTATGTCAGTGTGGGCAATTTTATATCAGTTTTTGTTGTTTCTCTTTGTCATCAAATATTTCACCCCTCTTCCTAATCAGACAAATCTTAATCTGGGATTTATCAGTCTCCTGTCGAGAGATGAAATCCAGCCCCTGATTGCAGTGTATTTAAGATTACTGCCTGGGTATGGTTTTCTGGGAAAGAGCAGAGTCTCTGGGGTAGAGGGGAGGACCACATAGGCTACAGGCAGAAGGAACCATGACAGAAAGCCCACTGAGGTCAGTGGGAGACTTCCAGCTGATATTTGGTTCAGACTTAAAATCTCCATTTCTACTCTGGAATTGACCTTCTCAGCTGTGCATTTCTAGGTTACGGTCCTTGTTCCCTCTCTGTTTGCTCTCTGTTGAGCAGATAGTTCCCAAGAAGTTAGCAGGGACTGCTTGACTCTTGATCTGAGAAAATAAGTTCCCACTGTTGAACTTGTACCAGCTCTCTGCAGAGTATTTGAGCTCTGATGGGTCATCATGTGGATCAAAGCTGTTTCAGTTCTGGGATAGTTACTTCTCCTGTGTGTATTGAATCCCTGGAAGTACTGTTCAACTTTACACAATGGGGCATGTCAGACAAAATAATTGATCTTAGAGGAATGAACCTCAGGAGACAGAACAAAGCAGCAATAAAGCTCAAAGTTAATGGAATGGGAAAAGTATCAGCCCAGCAATCTTTGTGGTTTTGTCTCACAGGTGTCTTTGAAAACCTGCATTTGAAATCCTTCTGGTGTGCTCAGTCTGTCCTTCTATTCAAATGGGGAAGTATCTGGATGGTACAGTCTAACCAAGGACATTTTACTCAAAAATACCTTTCGTTTTTAAAACCAATTTTTGTTTTTAAAACAAATCAGGAGTGGAGAGTAAACCTTATCAGTCATTTCATGTTGTTACATGAAAGGAAGGGGGAGATTTTATTCAGAAAAAAAAGGTAGGAAAAAAAGACACCCCCAGTCCCAAAATAGCCCCCCACCCCTTAAGTGACTTTTTAGTATGTATTTGTCAAACAGCTTCTTATCTGAGGAAATTCAGTTTAGAAATTGATGCTGAGTCCCCTCTACACCTCTTTGAAATGATGCTTTCAAACAGGTTTCATGAATTAAGTGAAAGTTATGGCTAGAAGTAAAATTACGCTTGTGAACAACTGTTGTGGACTGGGGTTTCTGTTCTCTGCATGATGGAATGGAACTTGAAAAGGGAGAAATAAAAAATAAGAGTTATGAAAAATGTTATACTCTGTACAAAAGAATGCTGAAAAGGTTTCAACTTATATAGTACTCAATATTTAACTGTGTCCCAACCATGTTACTTCTGGTCTGAAACCGCTCTTCCACTGATGTGATAAGCAGTGATTTCTTCACACTCACCTGCTGTGGTGTAGAGGTGGAATTCAGCCTTTCAAATGGGCTTCTCAAACCCAGCATTTTGGTTTGGGGCTATGCCAGGATCATTATAGCTGAAAGACCTTCTCAGTGTTTTTCTTTCTATGCAGCTTAATCAAGACAACTGCTTTTTAAAAGGAGAGTATGGACAAGAATGAACATGAGTAGCTTGTGTCAATTTAAATGTGTTCCACAAGTTAAACTTGGTATCACTTCAAACATTGAAGAAATATTTGCAAAGCATATAAGCCACACAAAGGATTTCTAGCTGGAGTGGTGGAAAAAAACCCCAGCAAACCCACATGACAAATTAAAGCTGAACTGACTTTCTGGTTTCACCTAAGAACTGCTATTTAGAAAAATTCTTCTTGACGAGGTAGAGTTCTGACTATTCATATCTGCATATTTTTCATTTACCCAGTTAAAGACAACTTCCATACAGTAGTTTTGTTTGGTTCAGGTTTTTTGTTTTTTTGTTTGTTTGTTTTGGTTTTTTTAATGTTGTGCTACTTTTAACGTCCTGCTATGGATTCACAGATGCATTTTGAAGCAAGCAGATGAGATGAGAGATTAATTAATAGCTGTTTTAGAGGATAACAGGAGTGGAGGAAATACTAGCCAGGAGATCCAGGCCAAGCCAGAACAGATACGAGTGACAAATTATTATTTTCATTTTCGCTCAATCAAATGTCACGACACTTAGCCTGAGTAGTTGTTTTCTAAGCCAGAGTAATAAGACTGTAATTGTAAGGCTTTACAATTACATTAGAATGAAATATCAGACCCTGCTTCAATATTTATGTAAAGTGCACGGTGTGCTTGCTGTCTCATTCCTGCACACAGCCTCAGTGGTCGCTTGCAATTATTTTCAACTTATTTTAATGAATTTAAACGTATGGCTTATGAGGGGTATGCTCTGGACGTGAGCTGCATGTACTTTGTTACAAATGTGGGAACTCACTGAGATGCCTCATATCCTCGGGAGGGAATCCCTGCAGCCTGCTTTCCTGGGATAGGCTGTACCTTAACCTGAAGGTGTGCATGTTTGCATGAGTGAGGTAGCTGGCTCTAGAATGAAGCACTCTGCCAAAAATTGTGGCTTCCTATTCTCTATTTTGTAATGGCTGATAATATAATTGAAAAATGGCTTTAAGGATCTTCAGATGTCTTTGAGTTTATAGCCAAAAGCAGAATTTGCTGTAAGAAACCTTCTTCAGACAGTTTTTTGTCTAGCTAAAATACTGACCTACTGACCATTGACTTTCCTTGAGTTAATCTGGATTAGCACCTGTGTAATTAACAGCATGGCAGAGAGAAATATCTGGCAAGTCTTCCTACCTAAATTCACTGGTCTACTCACATGTCCTTGCCCTTCCCTGTAATCTATCACTTTAGCAAATACAGCTTAAAACAGTGCTTGCCTTTTGCTTTTAGATTTAGTTTGAGTAAAATGGGAAGCACGGGCTGAACCTCTGAAATCTCTCTTTTTGTCCAGCCCTGCTTTGCAGGCTGAGATGGACTGAGCAGCTTGGATAATGTCTAGAGATGTACTATACAAAACATGGGATTTTTCTTACCAATTTCATTACACAAAGCGGTTTTGGGAGCAAAGGTGCCAGTGTGTCTGTGATAACTGATGTGTTTAACCAATTGAAAGCTGCCTGCATTGCTGTATGAAAGTTCACCTAGCTGAAAAAAAAAAGCTTTATTCTTGCAAATTTCCAGTTGAGGGTCACATAAGGCAGTGGGACTCCTATTTAATTTGTCTCTAATAATAATAAAAACCCCAAACCCTCAAACTCTGTCTATGTTCCATGACTTCTAACACAGCCCAACATCTTTTTCAAAATAGTCTTGAATTATGGTTTCATTTTCAAGGGTGTTGTGTGAAAAGTCAATTAATACTGCTGGGAAGAATCAGCTGAGGTTGAGGGAGAAAATTTTAGCTTAATTTTGGGGTTTTTTTGTTTTTTAAATAGAAAATGATATTTTATTAATTTTCTCCCTTTGTTCTTCTTATTTCCCCCCAGAATTCATCAGCCAGACATCAAAATAAGACAACTAGAGCCCTGGAAAATTGCTCTAATTGTCATTGGAACAGCAGTGGCAGCAGCTATCACCGTTGGTCTCCTAGTTTATTTTCTGGCATATGGTAAGTTTTACATAAGGTATTACTGTGCCTATGTTTAGTGCATTTCCTTTGTGCTTGTTGTGCCACAAAATGCTGGAAATTTGCTTTTCATAAGTCTGTCTAATGTTCATTTGAGGAAAACCCACCAGCTTCTCTAGAGCTCTTTCCTTCCTCATTTAACATCTTTGCAGATCTCTTAGGAACATTTTCTGCTGGGCAGGGTGGTTTAGGGCTGTGGTTTCTGTTGACTTTCACTTGCTTTCACTCCTTTCACATGTTCCTCACGGTCTACTTCTGTGATGAGGTCAACACACAAGTCTTCTGGTCTCTCTTACACGAGTGACAAACAGACCCTGCCACTTGTCTCTGCCTGTGGTGTTTCTCTGTTACCTTGCCCTGCTCACCAGCAGCGACCTGCCAGGGCTTGGCATTGAGTGGGCATACAGGCCAAGAAGGAAGGTAACTGACCCGCAAGATGCAGCTTGTGGTCCTGCATGAGCCCAAAGCACTGTTGGTTGGCCACAAATATAACTGTTGGGGAAACTGGGCTTTTTGTCACTACTTGGCTTAGATCACCTAACTCAACTGACTTCTTGCTCCTGGGTTACCAGCTTTTGGAAGCTGTATTTGAATGGGTTGGATACAAAGTGAAGGCTCATGCACTCCCTAGACATCTGGATATCAGTCAGCCCCAAGTGTCTCTCTAAAGTTCATTTGTCTCGGTGCTTTGAGTGTTGCCTGTTCCTCTGCTTTCCCTTACAGATCAGAAGCTGTTCTATTACAGTGGCAACTTAAAAATCACCAACATCCGGTATAATAATGAATTGTCCAGACAGACCTCAGGAAGGTTTAGAGACCTGAGCAAGAGGGTTGAGAGACTGGTAAGTTTGGACTGTTATGCCTTTCTGTTTTTAAAGACTGTGTGATAATACAAGAGTCATTAATGTGAACAGCACACTCCTGGGCCACAGGTGTCAGGTGTACCCTGAGTCTCCACAGTTAGCAGACCTGGGAAATGTATAGCATGAGAGATCAGGCACTTGCCAGTCTGCTTGTTCTAGCACATCACCTCTCTTTGTCCCTGCAGTGGTGAAGTAGGCATTGACAATAACCTCAGCTTCCTTCTATATCACTAATCACTTGCATGTGTCTTCTTTTTCCCTGCCCTGAGCCTGGCTTTGTGATCTATGCCCCACTGTCTCCAAGGAAAGCATGCTTTTACACCCTCTCCTTTACAGAGACTACCTGTCAAGCTGTTGCTGTGTGTTGAGAAAACAATACACAAGCTCTTTTCCTGTGCCTTTGGTATGTTTTGGTGGGAGTCCCTTCAACAAATAGCAGAGGCTGCTGAGTGGCTCTCAATCATACAGTAGCTATGGAAATAAACAGACACTGCAATTTCCTCTCTTTTCTCTTTGAGACACTTCACCACAGATGATAATTACAGAGTTCAGCTCTTTACAGCAACAAGCATGTGATTGTGCTTGTTTCTTTTTGTGTTTCATTCATCAGGGGCTGATGCATATCTCTTACCTCCTGTTTAGCAATCTTGCACAGATATTCAATTAACAGGACAATCAATGCTTTGCTCCCTACTGTCATTTAATTTAGGGTTTTGCCACACGTCCACAACCAAATGTGAGCTGTGGTGAACATTGTTCTGTAGAAGTGGGGTGCTACGTAGGGATTTGGCAGTGCTAGCATCTCTTCCCAGCTCCAGCGCTCAGGGTCTCTGAGATCTTAGTCAAGTTGCCCTCTTCCCTGCACTCTGCCTACTGGGGACCATACCATATTTCCCAAGATCTGCTCCTGGTGCATATCCGTATGTACAGAGTCTTACATAAACTGCATTTACTTAGGTGCTGCCACTTTACATCTATGACCTAATAATTGGAGGCTTTTAACCTTCTCATATAGGACCTTGGAGGGGGAATATTCTGCCTGCCATGAAGACATTGTGTCTTGCCGAGGCAGGAGGAAGGCAAGGGCTGGGGAGAAGTCTGAGGAATAACGCTTTATTGAGTCAAGTTGTATCCCTTTCTCCCACTCCATTCCCTCTTCATGTTTTTAAAAATGTGTCTCCTTTGGCAAAGAAACTTATTTTAGCTAAGAAGTTCTTTCAGATGATGTTCAATGCAGTCAGATTTCCTCTGAACGTGGCTATTAATTTAGATGCTTGAATGGAAGCCAATGCTTTAGAAACCCTGTGTCTCCTATGGGTGTTGAGTACTTCTGATAGTAGTGAGAGTAAATACCGGTGCTGGTTGAGCAGTGAGACCCATTATTTCACAGCATGTTAATTGTACCTGATAAGTTTAACACCACAACAAACATACAGAGAACTGTGTTTCCTGTGACTTTTCATAAGAGCTATCTGTAATTCAGCCAGTAACTTCTACCTCCCTTTCTCAGATTTGGTGAGTTCTTTGCTGTAATTTTAGGTCAGCTAATACAAATGGCCCCAGCCATAACCTTTGACTTCTTGTGGTTTGAACTGCAGGTGTTCCATCTAGCAAGGATGTATGAGATTGAGAATTCTCCATAAGCTTACTTAAAGTGACTCCATGCACTAATGAATAACAGTATGTTCCTTGTAAGTCTGATTCTCTACAAGCAAAGCTCAGCTCATGGTGATAAAAATCAAAGCAATCTTTCCAGAGACAGAAATATCCTCTTGACTTCTTGACAGACAGCTCATCTGCGTTTTTCTTTTCAGGGTTTTCGCACTCTGTCTTCAATAGACAGGAGAGAGTTGAGTTTTTTCATTACATTTCTTAATTTGTCTGGATTTACCAAATCCTTTGCAGTCTTTCCCCAGCTGGTCCCACAATTTTGGATGTCCAAGCCTTCCCATTCTCATAGTAGTAACTATGATACCTTAAGCTCATGTTATGAAACAGTGAGTTAATGCAGATAAATGCAATGTCTTTCACAATACTTAGTGCAAAGTGAACAGAAGTGAATCATCTCTGATAATCAGAAGCTTTTCAAATTACCTTAGTGCAACTCCCTGCCAAGTGCTCCCTTCTCTGATCCCTCCCTGATGAAGCCTCCTTTGTTTGTCCCCAGAACAACCCTGAAAGCAGCTCTTTTCAGAGTTAATATTTCAGCAGAAAAAATGTTCTTGCTCCCTTAATGAAGTGATCCCATGCCTTCCTTGGAACTGGCAGCAAATGCCTTGATGTTTGCTTTGGTTTCCAGAGTTGAGTAGTAATAACACCCACTGGTGAATGACATTCTGACTCTCTTATCTCATTGAAAGTGGGAGGGAATGCAGCGAGATCATGCCAGAGAGCTGATGAAGCTGGTGCACCAGACAACATCACAAGGCTGACTGGAAAGTCTGGAAAATGTCTTGTGGGGTGGAGCTGAGGGGACTGAGGAACAGATGTTGAAAGGTCTTTGTTCCTTGTCTGGCTTCCTGCAAGAGCCTGTGAGGGTTCCCTTTGTGCTCTCTTGAAAAAGCAGACCTGACTGAATGCCACTGTGGAAAGAGATGTTTCAGCTCACCGGAGCTTCCTCATTTTTCCAGCTGGACCAGTCATTCTTCCCTTGGCAAGCTAAAATGCACTGTGCCAGACAGTCCCCTCTTGCACTGGATAAAAAGGGCACAGTCACAGCCTTAATGGCCCTTCCCTAAGGAGCCTCTGTTTTATAGTGGGTTCACTTAGTGCTGGGCACAACTTTGACCTACTTGTTTTCTCCAACTCCTGCACCAGACTTGGATTTATTTCTTCTCCCACAAAATGTATTAATTCTTTTGGATTTCCCAGGAATGCCTTGGAGGTCCCAACTACCCTCTTACTAACAGCATCCCAGGGGTGATTTCCAAGGCCCTGGTCTAAGATGTGCTTCTTCAGCCCCCCTGGCCCCCAAAAGTGTGGAGGGAGCTGAGACAGCCAGCTTTAGATAGATCTGGGTGACTGGGATGGTCACAGTTGCCTACTCTGGGCAGCAGCACTAACTGCTCTGTGTTCAGGAAGGAGGGTGAAGGGGCTTTGTCCAGTGTGGAAAGTCATCTTTGACCCCAATGAAAGGAGATTTGCATTCAAGAGAGCTTGAAATGAGTACCTCATCAAGCCCATCTTAATTAGAATTGTCTCAGCTGGAGGCTCGCAAGTGTCTCGCTGTGGATACCAAGCAGCCACAGCTTGTGATCCCTTCAGTACATGGCTGGTTGCTCAATGGAAATGGACACTAGCCTTTACCCTGCCCACCAGGGACCAGCAAATGTACCTGTCTGCTCTTTTTAATACTACATAACTTTCTGATACTTTCTGCTAGATGTTATGGGCCTTACCTCCTTCAAGGACAGCCTATGCCAACCTTCTTTCCCAGGCACCTAGTATCTCCCTGTCTCATTCTTCTCTGGCCAGAGCTGTTCCCAGGCCTGTTGTTGGACTGCTTCTCCCTGTCTTAGTCCATCTGTTTTTGTGGACTCTTGCGTCAGACACTGTGCCCTTCCCTGCTTCTGGGGCTATGCCCTGTCCACTGTCCCCTACTCTTTCCTCCTCCCATGTGATGGTAAGCGAGGTCGTGAGTTGCATGGATGGATGCTCCTCAGATATGAGTATAGCATGGCTCCCCCCTGGGCTAATTGGGTGCCTGGAGAGAGCTGAGGTGTTTGTTTTCTTTCCATGAATGTCTTGAGCTACAGAATGGACTGGCATGGATTTCCCCTGTTGTCTCATCATCTGTAAGGTACCTGAGCTCTCCTCCATCCTTCCACCATCTGAAATCAACACAGAACTAAGTGGCTGGATCTGGGAAGAATGAGGATACCCGAGTACTTCCCCTGGGAAACTACTGCCTATCCCAATATTTCTATTGAAGTTGTGGAATTTAATCAAGTCATTCTTGCCACAGGACTCAGTATCATGTGTCAGGACATCTCTTTTAGAAACAGACATCTTGCTTCAGTGACTGAGTGATAAGAAAATCTTCTGTGTCCTTAAGTACAGATATTGGGGAAAGTTTTTAATGAATACAACTCTTGAAGTTTGTCCTGTCTGATAGGATTGAATTAGCGTGGGTTTAATTTAGAAATAGTGTCTCTATTGGGTATTGCAGAGGCATTTGTGATATCACAGTAAAATACTGCAGAAAAATTCTGACTGTTCCTGTTCTGGGTCGATTTAAGGACTCTCTATTGAGTCCCTGTACTGGAGCTGGTAAGGAAGAAGGCAGTTTTTCCCTTGGGAGGTGATGATTTTAGAGGTTAACGCATTTCTCTCACTACAAGGGGGAGAAGCAGAGAGGCAGGCAGGTGCCATCTCACTGCCCCACACACATACCTCCTGTTCTTTGTGCTGCTAAGGTGAGTGAGGATCTCAAGGACTCTTATTTGGTACTCAGGAGTTCTCTGGAGCTCTGCACCATTCATGTTGGTTTGTGGCTCACAAACAGGGCTTGTTAGCTGAATCCAATGCCCTGCTTAGCTGCCCTCCGGGCCACCACGTTGAAGGACACCAGTGGGGTGCAATAGGAGCTCAGTTTGTCATCTGCATCCTCAGTGATGCAGATCCTCAGCTGCTTCAGCACAATTCAATTATGACCAAAGCACCCCAGAGTTTCCCAGCCCCTGGGCGCTGATGTCTCCTCTGTGCAGATAATGAACTGAGTTGGACCGAGTTGAAAGGCCAAGTCCCTAAAGTCACTTCAGCACCTGAGAAGAGATCCCCAGAGGCAGGAAAGAATTTTTTAAGTGCTTGGGTAATCAGGAAAGGACCCACTGAATTTCTTTGGCATATTCAGGTTTTATTCACCCTCATCACAGTGCAAACTTTGTGTTTGTTCTCTCTTAACTCCCACTTAGAAACTTATGCTTTCATGGAAAGCAGAGCTTTTAACACCTGATAACCTTGTTTGGTGGATGAGTTAGCCTTCAACAGGTGCTTCTGACTGAAACACTCTCTGCTTTATACTCATATGCAATAAGCTTGCAGTCATCTTGCTATCAAGAAGTAATTTGAGTTGTGAATAGCTTACTGTCACACCTGCAGGGCCAAAGCCTGAAGTACTGGCTAAGGTTTCCATCTGAGCTGAACTCAAAGGAAGCCCAGCTGAAAAGTCTGGCAGCAGTGAGTGAGTAGCTGAGACCACTGTTTGATGACACTTGGCCTTTTTAGGGTCAGACAGGACTCAAGTCTTCCTGGGGAGCAGAAGCATGCATGTGTGTATTTGGGGTAGGGAGGGGGGTGAAATACACATCACGTTAGAGCCAGGAGCTAGCTGCAAAGCTGGCTGAAACTGTAGCACCAGGTGTGTTTGTCACACCTTCCATGTGGGGTTTAAGGTAAAACTTAGAAGTGGCTTGTTCCATCAGTGCCTTATGGTCCTTGGGTCAGGAGCAGGTCCCTTAAAGACTATTTGCTCTGGGAGACAGGACTGTGAGAATTAATTTAGAGGTGATAACTGAACGTGTCCCTAAAAAAGTGCCAAAGTGCTGAACTTCAAAGGAGTCTGACATGACTTTTTTACAGCAAGTTGAATAGTACAAGTATCTACAAGTATCGTGTCACTTCACTTGTTGTATGTGTGCTCCCCCCCACACTTCCTCACTTCTTTTCCCCTCTCAGCCCTGAAACAGAAGAAAATTGAAGATAAAGAAAGAGAAATTATGGTAGTTGCAGCAGCCAAATCTTTCCAAGGACTTTTTGGACTCTTGCAGCACCCAGACCACTTGGGCCAAACTGAGTAGGAATGTTCCTGGTTGTAATAAGTTTCGAAGGAGATTTGGTAGTAGTGTTTTCAGATATGGATCCCAATATTTAAAACCTAAGTCCGTAGTTAAACCCCAGCATTCCTAGTGTGTACTCCCTCAAATACTTGCTTAGTAAGAATATAAGGTGAAAAGAACAGAACCATCTATAGTACAAAAGCCATAAAAATGAAGCATTTTAGAGACTGTTTAGTAATACTCTCAGGTTTTTTTTGTTCTGCAAAATACTGTTGTAAAATGGAATAAAAAATCTTCTATCAGTGCAAAAAAGATTTTTAAGATTAAGGAGAATTTTGAGGGGGAAAATGCTAAAATAAATTTAGGGCATTTGACAACTTTAAAAGCTTTATTTTAGGGAATGGTTCTTGCAAATAAGAAGCATTGTCCTGGGATTAGCACGGTACAATAAGGGTGCCCTCTACGGGTGACTGGGGCTAGAAAGAAAGCAGAAATCATTTTTCCAGGGTAATTCAGCAATTGGGAAACATGGCAATGTAACAGTGGCCAAGATGACAGTGTGGTACCTTGTTTATTTAGCTCTGGAATTAGAGGTTGATGGCACACTCGACTGCCAGTATGTATATATACAGGTGTGGCCTTAAAGATATAGGTGAAATGCTGTACACTGAGAGAGGGAAAAACTCACAGAAAGCACTCACTGGCATAGCCATATACTGCATTGATTTAAAAACTGAGATAGTTTCTTGCTTTAACTTTTGTTTCCAGTTTTTCCTGTTTCCACAAGTCACAGTAGTGCAGGGAACTAAAAAAAACATTGAGGAAAATACGAAGTACTTTTAAATGCTAGTGTGAGTTGATGGAGTATAGTTCATGAAGTTGTAATTTAGTGTTTTTCTTCACCTGTAAGATCTCAAACCATCAGTGTGCTCTACATAAATAGCATGAATTTTCAGGATGAAATGGTTAGTTATCAACAATGTGTATAATACCCAACTTTTTCTCTAACTTAAATTCAACGATCTTTCAACTTCATTGATTCTTTGACTTATTAATACAATGTAATTTTCTCAAGTAATAGGCGTACAAGCTGATTTTTCTTTTTAATTTTTTTTCTTGGTTCATCAAGGCAGAAGGTCTAATAAGCATGTACAAAGCCAAACAAAATAAGTAGCTCTAATTCAGATCCAGTATGTGGCAAGAAAAGCTGTAAAATGTGCACAAGGAAAATAGATGTGAGCCTGAGCTAGAAAAAGGAATTAAGAATTAAATAAAGGGCAGTTATCAATAGTGTGTATGATTAAGGGTAGAATCTTATCTTAATTATAGCCCCACAATCCTGAATTACTGCATTGTTTACAGGTAATTAAATCAATAAAATGTTTCAAGATGTGAACTGGTGTCACTGAGATACAAACCTGGCCTGTCAAGAGAGTGGTTGTTTAGAGCATGGTGTTGTCAAAAAGGAGAATCCAAATTCAGTAGAGAACTTGCTGAGCACCTGTAACCTGAATACAGCACTATTGATCTTCCTTAGATTTCATTAAAAATTTTACTTCAATGACAATGTGAAAGTTTTAGGAAGCTAATTATGGACAATTGAAAGCAGGGAGTAGGAATGGGAATACTTAGGTGACCTTAATTCCAGTTGTCACTGTTACATGGCTATAATGAAACTCTCATGCCATTACATGCCTTTGAAATTGGTTGCACTAGGCATAAGCAAGGGACTTTAAATCCTGACATTACCCTATGTATTAGTCCTCTTAATTTCTTTTATCCAAAAGACCAACCTTTTTACTGTACCAGGTCAGTGACTTCTCTTTTGCAGTGGCTGTCTCCAGGAACGTCCAGTGCAAAATCAGATAGTGCTTATTCACCTCCTGCATTTAGCAATCCAGTTTGTCTAAACTCTGAAGTGTTTGTGACACCATTTGCATGGGATCACACTGTTCTTGCCTGCCATGCAACACGCTGTCTTTGTGTATGTGTAGTTTCTGATGGGAAAGCTTATCTTCTGGTTTGCTGAAGTCCTGTAGATCATTGCACTTGCTCTCCTTCGGATCCATTTTCTTCATGTCGGGCAAGCACTTCAGCTGTAGGGCTGTTGCTGCTGCGAGTACTTGGTGTCTCTGTTTCTAAGGGTAGTGTGATGTCCACATCCTGGTTTGGGACAGCGCCAGGCTCAGTTTTTGCTGTCCATGTTTGTGTTTCTCCTCCTGCGCTCCCTGCCTCTAATCTCTGGTAGGGTTCCCAACTATCCCCTCAGTTGAAACCTGGGCAGGAGATATGTCAAGTTCTTAAGGGAGCTGCTGCTGGATTTGCATTATGGTCAGCTGTGAGAGTCTCAGCAGGTTCAGCTGCAAATTGGATGCACATTGGCAGTGAGTTGGCTGCTAAGTACAGAATTAACACAACTGACTAGTAGGGATTCCTATTGTGTGATTGCCACAAATATGAAGAGTCACTGAACCAGATGGTATGATGTTCCAATTAATATTTATGATCAAAAAGCTTTAAAAATCACTAATAATAGGCTTTACATCCTAAAGAGGAAGACTGTAGTATGAGGATAGATGTTGAAGGGCTAAACTGGCAGCAGGCAAAAGAGCAATAGTATTAAGCAGCAAGAGGACCTACTGAATGCTTTTGAACATGCCACGCAAGTAATTCAGTGGGTTCAGCAAATATTCCAGAGGAAAGTTCTGTCAAACGAGATTTAAGATAACCTTTTCAATAAATCCTGTTACCCTGCCTGCAGTGTCAGAGCAGTGTGTGGTGGGAGAAAGCACGGGCTGACACAGCCAACCTTGCTGGGTCACTTCCAGACTCAGCTACACATCTGGGCAAGTCCAGCTCATGTCAGCCCCATCCTACACTGGAGCCATGTGATCCCTGTCACACGTGGCCTACTTCCAGAGCCTGGGGTTTCTTCCAGACCCAGGCAGTCAGGGCATATTGGGTGACTCTGAAATCACAAAGATTTTAGTAAGTTGCTCACAGGCTTAAGAGAGTTGACCATGGTGTGACATGAGAAAAAGAGGATAAAAATGAGATCCAGAGTTATCCAAGATAGGTAGGAAAACAAATCTTGTTGATCAAGGTGTAAAGCAACTTCTGGCTGCAAGGAACAAGGAATCATTTCCTTTGCGACTGTGTTTGTACAGGTGAGAATGTTTTAGCCTCTTATTGCATCTTGATACAAGCCACTATTAGTTACTGTATTAGCATAGGTGGACCAGTGTTCAGGAGTGAAGTCCAGTTTGTCTTAGAAAATTATGTAAAGGGTGAAGGTCAGGATGATGGAGCCAAGCTTTTTACAGTGACGTCCAATGATAGGACAAGGGGCAATGGTTGCAAACTGGAGCACAGGAGGTTCCATGTGAATCTCAGGAGAAACTTTTTCACTGTGAGAGTGCCAGAGCACTGGACCAGGCTGCCCAGAGAGGTTGTGGAGTCTCCTTGGCTGGAGACATTCAAACCCCGCCTGGATGCGTTCCTGTGTGATGGACTCTAGGTGACCCTGCTCTGGCAGGGGGGTTGGGCTGGATGATCCTTCGAGGTCCCTTCCAACCCTAGGATTCTGTGATTCTGTGATTATACTGCATGGAGAGAAGTTTTGTAAGAAGGATAGAGGATATGAAATTAAATTGAGAAAATAGGAGACAGCGTTAAGCTAAACTAGCAAGCAAACATTAACTGAAATAAAATCTTGTTTGGATTAAGGCTAAAGGCTACCAGGAAAATGCTGCTCACTTGAAAGGGGCAGGACTTGGTACTTGGTTAAGAATGCTTATAGACCTTGTCTGCAGCAGCAGCTGTCAGAATTGAGCAGTCACTAGACAGCGGCCAGGAAAACAAGGAAGACACACTTATTCAGGAGTGAATTTAAGGGATCTGGTCATGACAGCATCACTTTTGAGTGACTGTAAACAAAGCAAAATGCTTAAAATGAGTGTAGATGCTTCTCCCAGGCAGGACTGGGTCCCACCTAGTTACCGGACAAAGTTCTAGTTGCTTTTGCTTCCAGGGTTGTGACTCAAGCTGAAACAAAAGATACAAGCATGCTGGAGAGAAATGCTTACTGTTTGGTATGGGTGTGAAAGGCTTTACCAGAAAATGAACAGTAAAACCATGAGACAGAACATCAATCTTCAAAAATGATTATCTCAAGGCCTCTTGTTACAGCTTTTCCTCTTACATAAACTCTGAAATAATATAAAGATTACTGTTAATAATACCAAACTCATTATTGAAGGAAAGAGGAGATTTGGGACAGATTCATATCTGTCAAACGAATTCATCAGCAGGTGAGATACAGGGGCCATGGTGCAGAGGTTTGGCTAGCATGTCTTTCCTGAGAAGATATGGCAGATGACAAAAGTAAAGAATACCAGGTCGAGTTTGAAGGTGTTAAAGGCCCTGCAAGGATCACTGGAAACAACACCACTCTCCACTTCTTTTATTTATTTATTGGTGATGTAGTACTAAGGCAACTCTTAAGGAGGGGGAAGTTAGTGACAGAATGTAACAGAAAAAGCAGCTACTTTCTCATTCAGATGTGAGATTGTGAAAGAGAATGGAAACAACATAGATGCAGTAATTTTGGTATCATTTTAAATCATCTGCTTACTGTTCCCTCCATAAAAATAACTAACACTTCTTTTGGGTTGAATTTTCTGAAAACAATGTTGGTTGCTGATAGTTGCATTTGGACTCCTTAGATTCTTTTTGTGAGAAGCTTTGTGTAGCTGTGTTTTGCCAGATGTCACTAGAAATCTTTGTCTTTGCTGCAGCCCATGATGTTCCTGATCAGACTGTATAGAACATCTAGGAAGTGGTCCAGCGTGAGGAGATAAAGAGAACACTGAACATGTTGGGAATACAAAAACCACAATCACATGAGCTGCTCAGGCTGTAGCAAAGATACATAAGAGACTCATAGAATCTTGGAATCGTTTGGGTTGGAAGGGACTATAAATATCATCCAGTTCCAACCCACATGCCATAGGCAGGAACACCTTCCACTAGTCCAGGTTGCTCAAAGCCCCATCCAATCTGTCCTTGAACACTGCCAGGGAGTGGGCAGCTACAGCTCCTCTGGGCAGCCTGTTCCAGTGTCTCACCACCCTCACAGGAAAGAATTTCCTCCTAATATCCAATCTAAATCTGCCCTCTTTCAGCTTGAAACTGTTCCCCCTCATCCTATCACTACACACCCTTGTAAAAAGTCCTTCTCTAGCTTCCCTGTAGGCCCCTTCAGGTACTGAAAGGCTGCTCTAAGGTCTCCCTGGAGCCTTCTCTTCTCCAGGCTGAACAACCCCAACTGTGTCAGCCTGTCTTCATAGCAGAGGTGCTTCAGCCCCCTGATCATCTTTGTGTCCCTCCTCTGGACTCACTTCAAGAGTTTCATGTCCTTTTCCTGTTGGGGACTCCAGAACTGGACACAGTACTGCAGGTGGGGTCTCATGAGAGCAGAACAGAGGGAGAGAATCACCTCCCTCAACCTTCTCCTGCATCTTTTGATGCAGCCCAGGCTACTGTTTGCTTTCTGGGCTACAAGTGCACACTGCCAGCTCATGTTGATCTTTTCATCAACTAACATCCCCAAGTCCTCTCCTCCGGGCTGTCCTCAATCCATTCTCCACTCAGCCTGTATTTGTGCTTGGGATTGCCCTCACCCAGGTGCAGGACCTTGAACTTGGCCTTGTTGAACTTTATGCAGTTTGCACAGGCCCACCTCTCCAGCCTGTCAAGGTCCCTCTGGATGGCATCCCTTCCCTCCAGCATATCAACCACACCACACAGCTTGGTGTCATTGGCAAACTTGCTGAGGGTGCATTCAATCCCACCATCCATGTCACCAACAAAGATGTTAAAGAGAACCAGTCCCAGTGCCGACTCCTGAGGAAAGCCACTCGTCACTGGTCTCCATTTGGACATTGAGCCATTGACCACAACTCTCTGAGTGTGACCATCCAGCCAATTCCTCATCCACTGAGTGATCCATCCATCAGGTCTGTGCATCTCTAATTTAGAGACAAGGGTGTTGTGCGGGACAGTATCAAACGCTTGCACAAATTCAGGTACATGACATCAGTTGCTCTTCCTTTTTCCACCGACTCTGTAACCTTGTTATAGAAGGCCACCAAATTTGTCAGGCACAATTTGTCCTTAGTGAAGACCTGTTGGCTGTCACCAATCACTTGCAATCTCTGAGATGAGACAGTACAGATAGCTTGGAAACACAATTGCCAGGAGGAGATAAAGGATTCAGGAATATCATATTGATTTAACCCTTCCTTGCACAGTATTGTGAATTCTTGCCCTCTTCAGTTCCAAGCTTAAAGTCAGCCTGCTTTTGCTTTATTCTTTAGCAATGTAGAAGCTTGAGGTCCACCTCAGCCTGGCTCGAAGCTGTCTTTTGTTTGCAAAGCACTCTGCAAAGAAGTCCCTGTCACAAAGATCTCTGAAGTTCTGAGGCATTGCAAGCCAAAGGCATTGCAGCACATGCCATTGCGTGCCACACAGCTGGCAATGCTGCTTAACTACCTGCTTCTGCTTGCACGATCAGCAGTGAAGAAGTTAACACTTTGACAGATATGATAAGCAGATGTTATAATTAAAAAAAATACAAACCCCCCCCAAAAAACCCCAAAAACTTTTTGTCTGAGGGCAAATACTTCCAATAACCAAGGAGGGGTTCATGGTGGAACAGGCTGCAGAGTTATAGGAAACAAAACACTTGATTCTTGATTTCTAACTGTATGCCTCATAAAATGCAGTAGTAGCAGCTGGCAATCTGCAAAGTGACAAGATAAAGCACATTTTGCATATACACAGTAGCTTGTTGCAATTGATGTATTTTTTTCATGGAATTGTGTCTATTCCACATGTCTAAGTAATTCCAGGTAATTGCCAGTAACAAGAAGATAAAAGATCAACTCAATGCATGACCATTAAGGACTTTTCTTTTTTACCTTACTAATGTGTACTTAAAATCACCTTAAAATAATAAAATACACACTTTTCATCTTGAAATTATCCTGCTTCAGTATCACTGTGTAATGATATGTGGCTTCATCTTGTGACACCTTATGTGTCACTTATGTGTTCTTTGGGAGGAATCACCCCCAGATTTCATGCTTACATGCTCCTTACTGTATCTGAAAGTTTTCAACATACTAGAAGCTTAAGAACCATTACTTTTTTCTTTCCTATGAAAGACAGAAAATCTTGAGAGTATCAGACAGCCTTTATGGGCTAAAATCTACGAAAAAGACAAGCATGATTTTGGACAGCATTTCTACACAGCTTTTCCTGTAATGCATTTGATGTTTACAGGATGTGTTTGATTTACTGGATCTTCTTGATAGGAGGAACTGCATAACTCACTAGTGACTTTGCTGTTTCTCAATACTTCAGTGAGCCTGAGCCATTCCTGGCAGAATTTCATGCCATGTTATATCACACTGTGCTGTCTCAGGCTGGTCATGCCATCCTGAGACAACCTTCAGCTCAAAGCAGGATGTGGTTGAGCAGGCATCAGAGAAATGTCACCTGGGGACTGATTCCGTATGAGTCCTAGACTTCCCGTTTCTGATGAGAATTGCTTGTGGCAAATGACAAGGGTGTTTGGGGGTTATAATTTGAGATCACTGGTAGTTTTGCTATAAATTTCTATAGGACCAAGGGTAAGTGCTGTACCAGAAAGGACCCCTAGGAGAGAGGCTCATTGCAAAGTGCAGCATGCTGTATCCTTTCTGTAGGCCATCTTTCAGAGGCTGTGCTTTTGGAAATTTCAAGGATGGTTATGCCTGGGAGTGGACAGGACAGCACTATAGTGGCACAGTGATGTAATCATAGGATATTTAGAAAAACAACTTTTAATCATGTGCCTTAGGCCAAATGGAAAATGGTTAGGAAAAGTCTGTGGCGTATGTTACCTAGAGACTGGGCTGGATTATGTTTCTTGTCTCTGTGAACTGTGAATTTGTAACTGAATGCTGTTTTCTGAATGCTTCTTCCAGCAATATGTCCGTTTCCCTCCTTTTTGGTTGTTATCTTATATTTTTCTTTTTTCAACAGATCGACAAGACATTTTACAATTCCATTTTAAGGAAAAAATACATCAGTTCACGCTTAATCAGAGTGAGGTATGTGAGATTATAATAAATACGTGCAGCTGAGATAAAATTAAATGTACCTCAAGCCCAGCTAGAAAGCCATGTGATCTGATTCAGTAAAATACATTTTAGGTAAAACCAGAGCGCAATCCCCAATTGAACATAAACTTATTCTGAACCATGCCCTCCTTTGGATTTAATGCAGAAGATAAACTTTAGTCAGTCCAAATTCTGTACAAGTTTGTGTTCAGATCTTGAGCAAGCTTTAGTTAATAAAGCAGATAGAACTTGAGCTATCTAGATATAAAAAGCATTTTCAAAACTATTTCCTTCACTATAATGCAGATATCATTTTACTTTTAGTATTGCTACCGTGCTGGGCTTGTCAAGTAAAACCCAAGCATGGCTGTGCTGGTTGAGAAGGTCCCATTTGTTGCTGTTGTGTCTCTAAGAATGGGCATAACTAGGTGCCTAGGAAACAGTAGCAGCACAACAGACAAGTATGATAATTGCTTCTTGGTATGCTCCCTACTTCCAGCTATTTACCACTTGGGATTTCCTGAAGTGGTTGTAGTTTGCTTAGCAGCCCCTGGTGGAGTTATTTTCCAAGGACTTGTTCAGTCTCCCCTGGATTTTTGCAATTCATGCACCTCATTCCTTTAGCAAGGAGTTACTTGTTGAAGAGCCACCTTCTTTGGATCATTCCGTGGCCCCTGGTTCTTGTGCTGGAAGACGTGATGAAAAAGTGATCTTTATCCATCCTCTCTATGCAATTAGTGGTATGGGACACTCCCATCATATCCCTTTTCTCTCCTGTACCCCATGAGCTCTACTCTTTTTTTCAGTTGAAAGTCGCAGCCTGCTCAGCCATTCTTTGCAGGAACTGTTCCTTGTCACTTTGCCACCCTGCTCCGTATCTCTTTCAGGTCTGCTGTCCCTGATTTTTGAGATGAAGGGGTCAGACCTGTGCTTGGGATTAGAATTGTGCAATGTTTTTTTTTTCTCTCTCTTTTATTCTCCATTCATTTGCCAATGATATGTAATGTTTGATTTGTTTTTTCGACCACTGTTGAGTGCTGAAAGGAAGCTGTTTATACAATTGTCTATTGTCATACTAAGGTCTTGTTCCTGAATGACAGTGTCCATCACTTTGCCAATAAACCTTGAATGTCTTAATAATCATGTGCTAAAGCTGCAAGACTAATGATATCAGCCTCAAGATCTTATTCTTGCAAATGTATTTCTCCTTGACCTAAGGTCTGTGGCATCTTGCCTCCTGGTCTACCTTAGCTTAATCCCCAGTTGGGCAAATCACACAAGTCATTATTTGAACATAACTTTAGGAATATTTTTTGATACTGACTAGAGTGTTATAAGTGTAGACAAGGGGATTTAAAGATCTGAGAGGCCAATCTGTAGGGATAAGTAATATTTTTCATTACTTCTTGTTCCCAAGGACAGACTGAGGCATTTGCTGTGATGTTTGCTGTGTTGGATGCAAGACTTGTATGCGCCAAAGCTTGTTTGTTCTTTCAAGTATACAAGCTTTATGCCTCTTTGAGTGCTCAGACCGCAAGCTCTTTTAAGCAGGGTCATTGTTGTGAATTTCCTTGGACAGTACCATGCATATTTTTTAGCTCAGAATAAACAATGCATTAGTAATAATGCCCACTGCTCACTGAGAAAGACCAAACAGATCTTGACTAGGTGTCTCTGGCTCTGGACCTTTGTTATATAGTGAGTGATTCAAGGCGGGCTGTACTTACCTGAGGGTTTCGAGAGGTGTGGTGTGCTTGCAAGAGTTGATACAGTAATTCCACAGCACAGGAAAAGGAGTGGGGGGAGAGGTGAGGGAACACCTCAGAAATGCAGAGCAACACCCACAGCTGAATCAGATAATATCTGGAAAATAAATAGAGAGGCAATCATGCTGAAGCTGGCACAAAGGAAGAAATAGCCTGTTGGAAAGTTCACATATAGCTACTCAGTCTCAATTATGAGGTCCTCGAGACAAGGAACATGTCTCTCTGCTCAGCTATGAAACACCCAGCATGTCTTGGTGTGCTCGTAATACATGGCCTTTTATTTGCCCTTCACTGGCAATAGCAGGAATGTCTGATTCAATTTGGTGCATGTTCCTATTGAAGATCAGAACCTGATTGCACGACTTCTGTATAAACTACTTGCCTTCTATTTTTAATTTTATTATTTTTCATTTATATAATTACAAATTACCAAGATGGTGAGATATAACTGGAAGATCTTATCTTTTTCTTTCCTATCTGAATGATGCTTAAGACAGAGCAACCTGCTTTTAGCTCACCTCCTGTATGAAGTAACCGTGATTCTACCTGTTGTGGGTTGTATCATTGCTTCTTGGCTTAGGTAGGAGGAGGCACAGGAAAGAAAGTTCTCGGTGCACACTCTTATCTTCACTGTGTAATGACCAAGGATATGCCAACTGCAAGCACAGAGCAAGATCTACTCCAACAGATAAGACTCTGGTGTTTGTAGTCTAGCATTCGGTCTCTTGCAGTATCTTATACTTTAAGGAAAAATAACTACTACTACCAGGTGAATCCAGTCTGTTAGAAGATTTTTATTGCTTTTCTTTAATCTTACATCGAAACTGGAATTGTGTGCCACAGTTTGGGTGTCACTTGTACTTTACAGTCAGATGTTAAAGGCTCCTTTTGTGGTCCATCTCTTGGACTGTGATAAGTAGGTTGTGGATGTACTGCTGAGTTTCATTTATTGTTGCATAATGTGAGCTTATTAGTCACATTTTCCCAAGAGGTTGCAGTGTTGGAATTGGTTGTGTGGTCTTTCCCCTTTGCTCAAGTACCTTTTTGATAATGATTAGAAATTTTTATTCTGCATATGTACAGGGCCCTGGAAAGGTCTGTCTAGATACCATTAACCATCTACGTGATGTTTCTGAAGTGCTGTGTATCCAACTTTTCATTGCAATCAAATCAGTTGATTCCCTCCTGCTCTTGTGTCCCAAACCTGTAGTCAGGGACTGCTTTTAGACTCCATTATAACATTGGTCTGGCTATTTGTTCACAGAAGGCATCATGCTGCCTTCTAGCCTATGATGCATTTGAACATCCAGCATTTGCTTGGATTTCTTTTGGCAATTCCTTCTCTCAAAAATGTACAAAATGTTCAAAACTTTATCTAATTCTTTATGTTACATTGCCATTGTTAGAAGAGCTAAGATAAAAACTAAGAAATGCAGAAATGGGCTGAAGGTAACCAAGCTGTGTTTCGTTGCTTTGTAGCCCAGATGCTGATGGTGTGATGGCAGAGGCTTTGCTCACATTCTGGTTCTCCTCCACGGATTGCAGAGAAGCACTGCGAGAAAGAGTTGAAAGGATTTTACGGAGAGGTCTGAAAAAATACACAGGGCCCCTGCGAATAATTGTCAGATCTTCGACCGTCTCCAGTAAGTATATTACATCTCTCTTAAAGGTAGTTCTTGCCCTTTTTTTGATTGATGGGGATTGATTTTTCCTCTCTGATGATGGCTGTTTCTGAGTCTGAATGGATAAACAGGAGCACTTGCATTGTGACCTTGCAGTACAGCCTTAGCCTCCCTCCAAACTGCAGTACCAACCTTATGCTACTATCAGGGTAAAGAGTAGGAGCCTCAACACAGTGCTTCAGTACATAGCAATACAAACATGTTCCGTAGAGCTTTGATTTTCTGAGGAGCCTGAAAGTGCAGAAACTATGCTTGGATGACAGTGAGGAAACAGCCAATGCACTGCAAAAATGTAGTTGGTGGGAGGATCAAATTCCTTGCAAATTCCCCAGGGGAAAGGGAAAATGTTCTTCTCTATGTGATTTCTCAGCTGAGGGTCTAGCTCTTTGCAAAGCAGACCTGCAGCTACATGATATAAAAATTAACAGCACTCTCTTTTTGATTTAGTGAACTACCAAACAGACGTTGCAGGGTGGGTTTTCCTCCTCTCCCACACTTCTGATCTGCTTAGAGAATTTTTGTGCAGGCTTAGACAATTGTCTCTGACTGATGTGTCTCTGACTACATATAGTCAGCATTTTTTCTGCGTGTCGGACTTTTCAAGAATGAGTTGCTACTTGAAAGGAAGGGGCAAATACTTGCTCCATTTGTTTTTGCAGACCTTCTGCTTACTCCTAGCACAAGGGTGACACTACAGCACATGGCTGGGTACTTGCTGCTTGCTTTTCCACACTAGACTACTTAAACAAGCAGAAATCTGCAGAGGCCAGACAGCTGTGTTGAAAGAACAAGAAGCCTGGGCCAGATTCCATGCTGGATGGATCCAGACTTCCTCCCACTCAGAAATGACCTCTTGTTCTGCCTCTTGGTGATTGAACTGGGCACGCTGCATTGCAACGGTGCAGTGAATCTCAAATATGAGCTGTCACACACCCCATGTCTCTTGATGGGCCAACCAGTCTTCCCCATAGCAATGGTTTAAGATGATGGGTGATATCCCTTTGGGCGAAGAATCACCATTTCCCTACAATGTTTTTTATATGCCAGTAGTTCCTGTTCAGCAAAGAGCACATGTAATTTCTTGCAGATAGAAAAAGTATGTGGGCATCAATTCAAAGAGGTTTTAGGTTTTTTTTTAGGGGGGGTTGTTGTTTTGTTTTTTGTTTTTGTTTTTTTTTGAGTTTTATAAAAGAAAGTTAGGTCATGATTTAGTTAATTTTGAAGTTTCAGTTTAATTTGGTGCTTTACATGAAGGATAAAATTGGAAGGATAACAAAAATGCATGTTAGAAAAGGACTGTGATCTTCTTATCGTGTTATCTGATTAGCTGCTTTTATTCAGTCTGGTAAATGTGGGAAGTGACTCAATCCTCTGTTTCAATTGACCTTGACCTGCACCAGGGCTGTTACAGTAATGCACTAGTTGCTAGCTTAAAAAATTAGCGGATATAATTTAATCACAACGTTTTCCTTAAATATTTGGTCTCAGTAGAAGACGACATCCCTGTGTTACATTGATAAAGTTGCATGATAAACCTGATGTTGCTTTTCTTGGCTCTTCCAGCCTAACCATAGAACACTGGTCTACATAGTTTACTATTCACTACAGGACTAGCATTGTGCAACCATTACACATGACACAAAGGAACATAAACAATACATTGCCATTTCTAGGGGCTGACAATAAAAGGTTCCATTTGGATCTTTCTTTGCTAATAGGACTTCAGCAATGCTATTAGGCTTAGGCAAGCTCCTGTTGGTGCTGCTGTTTAAGAAAACCAGGTGGACTCAAGTGAAGAGTATAGAACAGAGCACATCTACGCTTCTAGAGGAGATGCAGGTCTCAATTTATAAAGCTCGTCTTTTTCCTCACACCTTGGAGAAGTGCCAAATTTCAACAGCTCCTGGAAGTCCAGAGAGGGATCTAGGTTTTGCATTTCCCACTTCTCTCTCCCCTCCTGAATATTCTGTCCAACATCAATATTTAAATCAAGGAAAGATAAGAAGCCCTAGATTTTTTTTCCATGCTCTGCAGCACCTTTCTAAATTTTGCTCCACTGCAGCTTTGATGGTTTTGCCAACTGGAATCTATGTTTAAGCAATCTCAGAACTTTTTCATAATGGCTTGTAAAAATCATTAACCTGTTCGTTGTAATCACTTTATCAAAATATTCTAACTTGGGGGCCATAATATATAAACTTAATTTAGCTAAGCATAGCTAACTAGTTGAACAAATCCAGGTCAGGCACTTATTTACATTGCAAGCTAGGAGGGTCTGATAAGGAGAACCTCCTTAAGTTTTCCTCCCAGGAGCCAATCATCTTGTTGTTCAACACCATGTCTCAACTTGCACTTCACTGAAAAGGATTTGCTTTGGGGATCAGCTCCAACAAACTCCTGCAAATTAGGTGCAATGTTTGGGACTTTCAGCTTCAGTTCAGGGCAGCAGTACAAAACTAAGCAATCTGCCAGCTCAGGGGTAGAACTTGCTTTGCCTCTTCGTTGCCAGGGACTGGAAATAAAGAGTGGATAAAATTCAAGCTGAAAATGTTTTATTAATTGATGTTTTTTTCAAAAAGACAGAGAAGCTTGATCGTACAGATGTGAAAAAATAAGAAGTGCAAAACTTAAAGGAAAACAAAATAGTATCGTCTCTGCTTTGTATCACCACTAAACAATAGATGATCTTGACATAGGGCTACAAAAATACATTTGTATCGGGATATCTTCATTACTGAAGTTCCTGCTTTCTTATTTAGCTAGACTTCATAGTCCCTTGGTCAAGGACAGCAGTATCTCCAGACATCCACTACAGCTTTGATGGAAAATGGGAGGTGATAGAGATCTCTGCACTTGTGTACAAACCACACTGGAAGCCCAAATATTTTTCAGTGGAGAATCAAGCAAGCTAATCCCTGTCTTCTCTGAACAGCAGTGCGAGGGCCAGCAAAATGAGATATCAAAGTTGGGTGACTTGGAAACACCCATGTTAGGACTTGCTCTTCTACTGGCACTGAAAGAAGAAGGTGTCCCAGCTTGTCCTCTGTATAGTTCTGGCACCAAAGAGATCTCCTACAAGGCTGATTTTTTTTCCTCAGGGTTTCTTGGTTAGAAGTAGAGTCACCTCACAGCTTGGATCCCTGTTAAGCAAAGTGTAGAGCAGCTTGCCAGACTATTTCCCTTTGTCAGGTAGATTGGAAGTCTCCCAAAATGTATTTTTGGGAATGTACTTCTGACATCAGAAAGAAACTGATTGCAATATCACTGGCACTGTTCAAAGTGAGTAGGAAGTATTCCCATCTGTTGCACAGCCAAGGGTTTTGACCATGAACAATGAGTCATGAATTGGTTTTGATCAACAAGTCAACTGTTATTATTTCTATTTATCTGGCATCTGGGGCTTGCCAAAGCTCCTTACAAATACAAAGTACAGCACATAGGAGACAGATGCTCCCTTCCTCATCAAGTCTTGTTTGAGATCCATGCAGATGACTGTCTGACCTGGTTGACTGAAGATTGTTTCATCTCAGATAATACATGTAACAGTCTGGTTTTTTGTCCTTTACTAGCCACAACAGCAGCCTGGGGGAGTAGAACAGGACATGCATCTCTACATTGGGAAATACAGTGGAGATCTGACATTCCTCCACTTTAATGCCATTAGTTTGGCACAGGGTGGTACATTTCAGCGTTGGCGACAGTCTAGAGAGGCTGACTGAAATGGGAGGGACTGAAATGTATTTTAAAACTAATATTTTGGAGGAACATGCTTGTAATGAAGGAATTAAGCAGGAAATCATCCTGGCCTGGCTTCTTAGATGACCCACATAAGTTGATTTATTTAATTTCCTCACTCATTTCTTGGTTTTTACCTTCTCTGCCTTGCCTGCTGACATTGCAAGCTATTTGGACTGCTTCTACTCTAGTGGGACCTTGATTGCAGCCAGGGCATGAGTGTAGGCCAGGAAGAAAAATAATGCTAAAAACTGCATCTGCTTGGATGCACACTAGAAAACAGATACATAGTTCCCCATGCAGATCCCTCCTCGAGCTGCAGGACAGCCAGATGAAGCTGTTGTGAGTATGCTGTAAGGTGTGGACCTCTGTCTGTCCTATCCCAGAATTAGGATGTGGTTGATAGGGACAGGGGTGAGGAAGTCATGGATGGGAGGACAGGTCCAGTGGACATATGTAGGGAGGCAAAGGCTGAGTGACAGGGACAATTAGAGGTACAAAGCCTTTGTCTTGTCTCTAGCGGGTTACTCTCCCCTGTTGAAGGAATGAAAATTGCGTCACCTGTATCTAAACCACGTTTTGCTACTTCTACAAGGGTGCATAACTCTAGGGAGGTAATTTCTGTTGAGAGAGCAGGGAGATTATTGGAAGTTTAGTGGGGAGACATTTCAGGTTCTGTGTACTATGTACCCACACAAGAGCATGAATTTCCTGCTGAGCCCAAAGCTCCTGTTTTGTCATCATTCAGGAAACTCCTGCATTTCCTTTCAGGTACAGTTTCTGGGAACATGACTGAATCTACTGCTCACTGCTCTCATTCCCATTTCAACCCAGTACCCCAGGGCCTTCATGGTCTTTAATGTAATTAAAGAACATTATGATAGAAGTATTATCTCCACCTCTGTCTGCACTACAATACAGATGCACTCTGTGACATTCCTCTTGGCTGCCCAGGTTGGTGACCTACTGAAACTTGCCAGAGATCCTTCTTTTGCCTGCATGCAATGTTGTCACCCTAAATAACACTGAACTAGGTGAACCCCCTGTTTCTGATGCAGCTGAGAATTTTGTAATTCTCTCTCTTGTTGAGGAAGTTGTTATTAAAATGTGACTAAGGACAGTGAGGAAAAATGCTTCCTCTGCTCCCTGCTGCACTTCACAAAGCTGTGCTTCAAACACATGCCCAAGAATGTGTTATTAGTACTGAAGCACCAACTTTTTCTTAGTTTTTTTAATGTTTACAATCTTCTTCTCCCTTCTGACCCCATTTAAGATAATCTCTACCTTGCTTTCTCTGTGGGGAAAAAAACAACTTATAAAAGCAAGATGTGAGAACTTGATGTAATGGAGGATGAAACACACAGTTTGCCTTTGAAATCAGCAGTTACGTTATGTACTATAGAAAATCACAGGTGGAAATCTTTAAAGGAAATCACATTTCTTGTGGGAATCAACATCTGTGAAAAATTACATAATTGGGTAAAGTTGTATCGGATTTTTAAAACAGATTTCTCATCTTTAATTTTGCGGCCATCTGTGGTTTTTTCCACGCTGAAAATACATAATATCCTCTAATAATTTGTTTGCCTTGCTTGAACTTCTTCAATATAATGTCAGTTACATTTATGCCACTGAGAGTTCTGCCTGTTATTTTCCTTTTAATATAAACACTGATCTCTCTGACTAAAATAAAATGAGGCAGTGGGCATAAGATGAATTTTTGGGATGCAGTGACACTGATATTATTTAGAGATGTGGCAAAGTGAGCATGTTTTTCTGTCGGAACCTCTGAATCTCTCAGAAATAGGTGGTCACATTCAATCTGCAGTTAACTATGAACCTGCAAATGTTTAGATTATTGCCAGATAAATCCATGGGCTTTGGGCACTGAACTCCCTTAGAAATCCTGGCCTTAACTGGCTATTGCATATAAACAATTACCAAATTAAAGATGCTTTCCTGCTCTTGCTTACTTCCTTTTTCTTTCCATGTTTGCTCAAACACATATACTGAGGAGTAAAAAGAAGTGATTTACTGATAAAACATTAATCTGAAATAGTAACTGCAAGTCACTCTTCTCGTTAGTAGGAAATGAAGACCAATAACTTCAGGGTGTTTTAAGGTTATTGTGTGTACTAGATATGCAAAATAACTGTATTAACAAAATTGGTTGTCCAGTTGGAGAACAGAGCCCTCATCTGAAAGATGGAATCCCTAAGCCACGTTTCAAGCTGTGATTTTAATTTAAACGGTAGTTTTCTCTTTTAAGTTAGGCAAGCTTTAATTAAATAGCAAGTTCCACTTTACAGGTAGGAATGCATGTTGAACTTGTTCTTGTTTACAGTGGAAGACTGAACACTGTTTTCCTAAATGTGGCACAAACAACTATTTTTGCAGCTGTATGTGGTTGGGACAAGATATGACACTTTAATTGTTACTAATTGATGCTTTTTCTTGGTAGTGCAAACAACTAGGGCAACTAGTAGATGAGCAGGGCAGAGAAATTGTCTCTCGTGCCTGGCAAGTGATTGCTTCAAGGCAGGGCTTGCAACATGTTGGCTGGCAGAATGTGAACAGCTATGCTGTTGACCGGGCTGAAAATGTCAAGCTAGTAACAAACTAAGGCAAGCCCCTAATGAAGTAAGCCCATAAGCAACCTGATTTTCAGCAGTATTGTCTAACCCCAAGTTCTCCCTGGTTTTAATGGGATTTACTTTGGGCTTGGCTTATCTGAAAAATGGTGTCAGTTCAGGTTTCCAAACACATACCTACCTGTGCTCTGGGTTTGGGATCTTGGTTTTGAGTCCTGAGTATTGTGCCCTTAATTTCACCTGTCCTGAGCTGCATTATGGGTTCCTGAGTCTGTTGCTAGGCAGACCTGCTTTCACCTCTTCAAAACTCGCTTTACTTTGAAGTTTTCTCTTTTGCTGTAGTGTTTCTTTAGTACTTGTGCTCCAGCTCTCAGTGTGGGGTACATGGTCAGGACACTGTATCTGGCAGATCTCTAAAGCAACGCAGTGCTCCTACCCTGGTGAATACAGCACTGAATTGATTGAGAGGTGTCACTGGCCTTTTTCCTTCAGCAGCGAGTGGGTGGGTGGGAGAGTATATCTGCTGCATATTCCTGATATATTGTAAAATATGCTAAAATTCAAAGGTGTCCTGCCTAAGACTTGCAGTGTGTATGTGTGAGACTTTTTTCTCCCAGCTACACACGTCGGTCCAACAGGAAGCAATGGGTAAAATTTTCCCATGATGTGAGGTTTGTACTTTTTTCTAGGTGCCTCATAAAAAGGCAAACAGAGATATAGACAGGTGCCTTGCAGAACAGCTGCATGACTCACAGCAAAACTCAGTGCAGTGGGAACATGCCGATTGAATTGCTTCCGGCACTGCGCTTGAACAAGCTGGTTGCTCCTTTTGTCTTCTCAATGAGCTTTGCAACATAATGTAAATGTTAATAATTGACTGCAGGCTTTATAATTAGGCATTATGAGGTAAATGTCTCTCCACCCAGAGAGGAGCTAAAAAAACATTATTATCAATATTGCACTTGAAGGCAAAAGGTGCTCTTTCATTGTTGATTACATTTGTTGGTTTCTTACTAATTTCCAGATATAAAATATTAGAGTGACCTGAATGAGCTAGTTCTGAAGGTCCTATGAATTTCTAGGAAAACACTAGATGATTTTCCTAGTTGAAATAAACAAGTAGGGCCAGGTTTTTCAAAGCACTTCTTGCCAATATAAACACATAGGTGAAGTAGCCAAATCCTTAGCACGAGTTTTTTGACCCTCACTTTGTAACTTCCCAAACAGTAATGTTTGCACCACCGCTGAATCCATCTGCTGGCCTAGCTTTTACTGTCTGGGATTATTGCATTTTGATGTAAGGGGTCTTGGCAACAACCAACCATATTATCAATGAATATTCACAGAATACAGCCGACATTCCTGAAATGCAGAAGTACCTGTACTTCAGGGTTTGCCTCCTTCTTTCATAGGCATTGAATATGTACAAGTGAGCATTTTTACTGAAAGGGGACCTTGCAAGTTGTTGCTTGTCCACCAGTAAAACTTATTTATCTTTATTATGTGAACAGTTCCTATTTATAGTGTGTAAGACTGCGTTGCTATATAAATACCAGATTGTAACTCATCTCCCACTCTTACAAAATAAAGCAGTGGCTGTGTGCACGTACAGCAGCCCTAGCACTGCCTTTGCTCTGTAACATTGCCTGCAGTCAAGCTGTACACACACTGGAGTTCTGTTTGTTTCCTTTTCCTATCATAATCTGCTTAATGTCATATTAAGAAATGAACGAGTACACGTCTGGTAATGGTGGATTGCAAACATGCAATTCACCCTGCATACCAGGAGGAGTGTCAAGCCCACAAGCAAAACACGAGTGATCCAAGCACAACAGGCAGCAAGTATGGGCCAGAGCTCTTGGAATTCAAAAGGCTCCTCCTGGCTTGGTGTGGTTTTGGATCAAAACTAGGATATTATTCTGTGTAGCTGCAAAGAGAAAAAAGAAATTAAGTAAGTGGATAAGGACAGGCATCTGCTGAGAAAAGCCATCCAGCTGCAAGATGTAAAGTTGTGGATGCTGTACTGTAGAAGAATCACTATATAACTTAAAAATTGTGTTGAAAGTGTGTTGGTTTTATTTTTTATTTTTTTAAATTTTGTTCTTACTGCTGGCAACTAAAATAGTAGCTCTAGTAAGAATACTATTCCTGAAGAAGGGGAATAGACTTACACCTTGAGTCAATTGTCAGCGTGAGCATGCTGTATAAACCTACAAATGTGCATATTAAAGGAGGGGATGTATTGCTAGAACCTGCTGTGCTATGCAATAAATTGCTATTAACTATCTCTTTTAGTATTGATCTTGTACCAGACATCCTGTTGCTCAATAAAATAGGAGACAGGAGAGTAAGCCACTGCTATTGTAAGCTGGCATTGCTGCAGTGAAGTCAGTGCCTTCTGATGTTGAAGAGGGCACAGGGTGAGTATCAGATCTCCTCTGGCCCTTGCTCTGGTGTAGAATGCAGCCAGCTGATTTTTTACCAAAAAGGAAAACTTTCCACTGTAAAAAATTCTCCCCAACAAAATTGTGGATCCTGGGTAACACAGAGCTTGTTTTGTCCATACTCCCCTCCAGACACATCAGGGTCCAGAAGAACTGGGGAAACCCTGTGCCTGGTCCTCAGAGGACATTGGCTGGCTGTAGAGGAGCAAGCAGCACCAGAGAGAGGAGTGCAATAGGTGGCACAAGAATGTTACCACATATGGGATACACTGGTTTCTCTAGTACCCCCCTCAGCCATATCCCCTGCGGTGTCCTGTACTCAAATAGCTGTTGGGTGGAACGACCATGCCGATGAGAAATCTTATCTATGCTGTCCTGGCCTTACCTTGATTGTTTGTTTGTTTCAGGTATGGAGACAAAAAGAGCAGAAGCCCTCTTCAATGACAGTAAGTGAGGGCTTTTTAAGCCTGGGAAATCTCCGATTGTTTTAATTAGTATTAATGGTCTCTGAGCATTTTTCCTGGACCTTAAAATCCTTTTCTCATCCTCCTGTTCAATGAATGCGACCTTGTACTTCACATAGCTGAGCCATGTGTTTAGAAATCCTGCTTAGTCATGAGGAAGCCTTTTTTATTAGTATCTTCTGGGATATTTAGGAAGACTGGCTTGAAAATAATTGTGATGGTGTGAAAATTCCTTCTAGAAAAAGTCTGCACCCACTGCTGAGTTCCCTGGTCAGTTTTTTGGGGTTTTTTTTGCAGTGAGACATTCCTTGTGTTAAAAATACCAGCGATTCTGTGAGAAAAGAGCAAACAATGAAAAAATAGCAAGTGCTGAGAGCTCTATAGAAATTCCCAGTTTTGAGCAGAGAGGAGACATGCAGATCCCTCTGCAGAAGTGTCTATGGCACACTTCTGCCTCCGGCAGTGCTGGTATGGGAGGTGGAGGGTGCATCTTAAATGTTAACCCTGCCATCTAGGAAACAGAGGACTTAGGCAGTGAGGGATGAGCACTGTCATGTTCAGAACACTTCTATATTTATTACCCTGATCCAGCTGCTGTTGGTACCAGCAAGAGCTTTTACACTGTGTCTGCTTAACTGTGTATTTGGACATGCAGAGACTAACCCATGTTTTTACATGAAAGCTAAGACTTTGCAGATGAATCCGAGGTGTACATAGTAAAATTGAGTGAGCAAGGAGGACTTCCAATAAATAAAGGAACTTAATTGCTTGAGCTAGTCGACTGCTTTAATGTCAGGCACAGCAGCTGGCTGAGAAGTGCTAAAATGTGCTAAAGGCAGGAGAGTCCTTATCACAGTTTTGAGTGCATTTTATATTTGAGCAGATTACAGTTAGAGGCAATCTCTATTATAAACAGATTAAAACATCACTTAAATAGAATACCTCATCAAGTCTAATCCTGTCTGAACAGGGCAGACACCCTGTCCTGTCTCCCTGGTGTAAAGTATTAGAACTTCATCTTGGAGCAGCAACTGCAGAATTTGTTTCATATATGCTTGTCTTGGATGCTGTATAATAACAATTCATTTCCGCCTTGCTACCTGTCACTTTCCTATACACATGTGAAGGGATGAGATTTACACCTGAATGTGTACCAGCATGTTGTTCAATTGGTGTTTTAAGGATGGCAGCCAAGCAGAGACCTCTACTACAGCCTACAAGTGAGAAGTGCCCCAGAAGCCAGTAGGATTGGGCACATGCAGAAGAGTTTAGAATAATGGCTTTGTGTGTGCTCTCAGAAATTGGGAATAAGTCATTTTCTTTAGTGTGCATTGGAAGGTAAGGCCATAAGGAAATGTATATAAGTTACATCAGCCTGTGATTATAATTGAAAATGTTCTGGATTTTGGAATGTCTAGTAGCACAAAATTGTTCCTTATGGAAATATAAGGCAATAGGATTGGTCCTCTCAGGGTATTGCTGTAAGCGTTAAGTTGAGGTAGTTCTTTTAGAGATGTTTTATGCTTTCAGAGAAGGAAGTCAGTTTGTTTGGAGATTTAGTAGTCCTAAAAAGCCATCTTTGCTTACAAGTTGAGGTTCTTTTAACCCTAGAAAGGTCTGATCAGTTCCTTATCACAGCAGGCTGTCAAGTAATGCAAGATTAACTAACGTCCCTTTTTGGGTCTGTTTTAGGTGCTGGTGTTCTGGGGCACTGATGGAACTGTGAGATTTTCCCTGTATTTTGAACTTTGACTGCTCAGGTGGTTGATAAGATCTGCAATTTTAGGACCAGTAATTGAGGTTTACCCATAGCTTTCAGGACAGAAGCATGCTAGTACAGACAGTCTTATCAGTCATGGTATATTATCCAGTTTTCCTTTCACACGGAAAGTTTTGAACAAGTAGATTTAGATTTGACTGATTTCCTTCACTGTGGTTTTAAATCTCTGAAGAGGGCAGAGGCTACATGAGCTTCTCAATATTGTATGACTTTTTTTTCCCCAAAATTTATGGACAGCTTTCAATCTGCTGTGTTATTGCTGCTGCTTTTGACTATAAGGTACTGTTAACATAACCTTGTGCAGATCCTAGCAGGAAGGGACAGAGGTGTCTGTGACTCCAGTGTTTTGCTCCTGAGGACTTCAAGGGCCCTGGGGCTGGCAGCTCTTCAGTGACGTACTACGGATTTCTGCTTTGTCTCCCTCTGGGTCACTGGTTGTGGGAGACAAGGAGTGCAATGGTTTGGATTGTGTTGTCACTATGCAAATAATTTTTAGCTCTGTCTCTTTTTCAATGGATGGGGATAGTCCTGTCTGTCAACTTTCCTAATGTCTAGCTGAAATCGGGGCCTGGATGAAAACTAGTGGGTCTTGGTCCAGGTAAGATGGATTTGGTGGTGCTTGGATGGGACAAGATGGCTGAAGCAGCTCTGTCCATTGTGGAAGTTCCTAAAGCTACAAGGGAGCTTCAGCTGCTCCTGGATATCCTGAGTTTAGTGGCTGAAACCATGGATATTTTAATTTCTCTCTGGGTTTGGAGGATACTTCTTTTTGTCATGGATGCACACAGCTGGAGGTATCCATGCCTTTGTCATCTCTGGCTTGGATTAGTGTGATGCTTTTTGCCTGACGTGTCTCTCCAGGTCCACTTGCAGACTGCCATTTGTGCAATGCACAGTTGCCTGTTTCTGGGTGACATCTTGCTGATGTAATCTGCATGCATGTGTAGTAAAAACCCATGGCTTGGGTCATTTCCATCTTAGGTTTTGCCTTGTTCATGTTTTGTTCTAATGACAAATTATCTGGAACATTAAAGTTGGCAATCCCTGTACTTGGGAATTGTCCTGGGTGTGTGGTGAAGGTTTCGGTTCCTGATTTGGGCTGTTCATGCAGCTAAGCCTGAATGGTTGACCATCATGGCTTTCCATAATAGTCAGTTGTTCATTCAGGCTTCTAACAGAATGGGTTGTGCATGAGGATCTCTGATCTGGGGGACTGGTGGAAGGTATGTTTTCTCGTTGATGTTAATACTGTTAGAGAACCTAGGTGGTGTGTAAATGTACGTATGTCTTCCACAGCCACTGGCAGGCATACTTACTAAACAGAATAGCTAATACAATCTTTCTCCTTTTTGACAGTCTGTGGGTTACGGCAGAATAGATCAGTCAAATCAATGGCCAAATCATCATCATTGCGAATAGTCGGCGGATTGTCTTCTGCAGAGACTGGGGACTGGCCGTGGCAAGCTAGTTTGCAATACAATAATATCCATCGCTGTGGTGCAACGCTCATCAGCAATACGTGGCTTGTATCTGCAGCTCATTGCTTCAGAGAGTAAGTTCCCATTTTAGAGAGAAACTGCAGCAGAATGTGCCCCATGTGTATCAAGTTGTGTGGCTTTCCAGATTTGTACCACACCCCTCTTTCCAGGGGAACAATTTTCTGCCTTGGAGGAGAAAAGACAGGGTTAAGCAGACCAGCACTTGAATGCTTCAATGAGAAATTAAAGACTGACTCTTTGGAGCTGAACTGGCAATTGTAAGAGTGGAAATCAATGAAAAGGGAATGTGACTGAAATGGCAGAGGAGTTGGTTCCTGTTTCACTAACTGTTCCTAAAGGTTGCAACTGTTCCTTCGTGTTGCAACTAGGTTGCTGCCGCTGCAGGCAGAAGTTATAATCTGCTAGCAGAAGTTATAATCCCACATTCCTACCCCTCCATTCAGCCGTGCACTCCCAGCACTTTTTTGTTTTGAGCATGGCTTTTGTGAAGTTGCAGGGCATGTAAACTGGAACAGCTGATTGAACAGATTATCAACATGCACAAAGGGTAATGGAAATGAAGTTTTCTAGCAGAAGAGCTTTTTTATTTGATTACACCCTACAGCCACAGAATGGCTAAATCAGGGACAAGGAGCAGGGGAGGAGTGCATGAGGCCATGGTTGAGGATGGAATGTAGGACAGCCCTCTGCTAGCAGCAGGCCACAATTACATGGGACATAGTGTTATGGAAAGTGGTGGATGCCTTCAGAATCTAGTAGGGAGCTGGCTTGAAGAAGCTTTACAATAAAGGTGCTCACCAAGTTTAAAGTCCCAAACACTTTTATATACAGCTAAATACTTACAACACTCTTACCTTTTTCAGCATGAGTCACCCTCAGAAGTGGACTGCTACTTTTGGAGCTCTTTTGAAACCACCAAGCTTGAAACGAGCAGTCAAGACTATTATTATTCATGAGAAGTACCGCTACCCAGAACATGATTATGACATTGCACTTGTGCAGCTCTCTAAACGAGTTGAGTTTACAAGTAGCATACACCGAGTTTGTCTGCCTGAGCCATCTCAGACTTTTCCATACAATATTTATGCTGTCATCACAGGCTGGGGAGCACTTACCAATGACGGTGAGTCCTGAGTCTACTACTGAACTGACACCGCTTCTGTAGCTATATGTTGTATGGCAGCAAGCCTAATGCTTTGTCTATAAGCAATAGGTTTGTTTAATTGTTTCTTGTTCTAAAATTAGACTGGACAAACACAGAGCTACAATCCACTGAAGAAGAAAACAGAAGAAAACTGGTTTTTTTCCAGCCTTTCCATTTCATACTGTAAATTCTTAAGACAGGTAGTCCAGCCATGCATGTGTTTATGTAGCACCTAAAAAAATATTCTCCCAGCCCTAGCCAGAAGCTACAGATAACTCTGTGGGCTTTCAGGTAAATGTGCAGAGTAAGCTGCAGATGATGACTTACCCAAGCTCGCACTCTTATCAGGCCACAATAACAGTAGATTCAGCAAGGGAACCAAGATGTCTTCATTTCATATCATCTGCCCAAATTGCTAGGTAATTTGTGTTCTGTAGTATTATATGGAACATGTATCAAATACATGGTTTTACACTTATGGCACTATGGTACCATGCAATTGTTACATCTGTCTTAATGGTACAGTTCCTAAATGAGACTATGAGTATGTGCATTTTCCTTAAGGGCCTAACCTAGACAGAGCAACAAGCAAAACCTCCACATTAAACCAAGTCAAGCTGGTCTCCAAAAGAGAACACTGAATGTTCTTCCTGTATCTTAACTACTGCAAAATAATTCTGGTGATAAATTCCCAAACTATATTTTCCCTCAGGTCCAACTCCAAATGCTCTTCAGGAAGCAACAGTGAAACTTATCGACTCAAACACTTGCAACAGAGAAGAAGTATATGATGGGGACATAACACCCAGGATGTTGTGTGCTGGATACTTGGAAGGAGGAGTAGATGCTTGTCAGGTAACCATAGCTGAAAATTACAAATGAAAACCATTTTAATGCTGACTCCAGTATCTGGCTGACCAAATCTTAACTGACCATTCAAACAGGAATTATGTTGTAAAATGAAATAGCATTTAGTGCACATCATTTAGCACATAAAACCCATACTAAGAGAGCTAAATTAGTATAATATTCAGAATTTAAACCTTTCAAAGCATGAAATTAAATTCTTACTCTGTAACTCGGAATAGCTGCTACAAGCCCACTTGCTTCTCATAATTTCTTTGCATGAAATCTAACTAACAATTTGCTTGCAAAGTGATATGACAAGACATTGGCAGAGATACTAAATGCTGAAATACTAAACATGAACTAACAATTAAATGTCTCAAGTAGCCAAGACCAGACATCTGTACAGTTGGGAAGGAAGAAGTTTAAGATTGTAGCAGTTAAGTTGCCAGTAAAAATGCACTATCACTCATTGAAATTAAATTCTGGACTGGGTCATCTTGTAACAGATCTGTTATGATTTGCTCTTTGGTGACAGACTTGGATCAGGGGAAGGAAAACTATCTGAAACAAAGATAATTATATGGAAGCTAGGTGTAAATGGAGTAGTAAGTATACATGTGTGGTGCAGGTTGGCAAATGTTGCAAGGAAATGCTTATGTTTAAACAATAATACTTTCATAATGATAACTTAAAAAGGTAATTGCTATTTATGTTATTTACAAAGAATGTCCACTTAAGTGCTGGTTCAAAACAGACCCCTTCCAGGAGCCCAGACCTACAAATTTATGCTCAAAGCAAAACACTCTGCAGATTAAGTCTGGGAGGCTCAATTCCTCTGTTCCTGTCTGGCTCAGCATTGAAGAGACCTGAACAGAAGGGTGCAACTGCTGTTTATTTCAGTAAAGCGTTTTGGTGGAAAGTGGGGAATTTGGTCTGTTGTGTGAGGATTGCCTTTCAGCCTGTAAGGTTTCCAGTTTAACTATGATTACTATGTCATTCTATTAACAGTATGTGAATATGTGAATTCAGCCTTTGAAAGTGGCTAACATCTAATTAGAAGACCAAGTTCCTGATGAAATCCTTTTCAAAATTTTATTGCTGCAATTTGTTAAAAGGATAGTGGTTACTTAAAAAAAACCAAACAGAAACGCCTTGCTTTCTTCTCTCATTGGAGACACCCCCTATCCATAGAGAATTACATTTTCCCTTCTGATCAATTAAGTATTTTTCTTTTTTTCCCTCCTCTTTCTCTAGGGGGACTCTGGAGGACCATTGGTTACTCCAGACTCTAGACTGATGTGGTACCTTGTGGGAATAGTGAGCTGGGGAGACGAATGTGCCAAACCAAACAAACCTGGAGTTTACACACGAGTGACTTATTTCCGTGACTGGATTACCTCAAAAACCGACATCTAATTCCAAAATCAAAAATGGATTTTGTTACATAGACTACATGTAACTCATATTTGTCTGTAATTCTGAAAGGTTATTTTTTTAGTATACGTATTCCTATGTAGTGTTGGTTGAAGCAACCTTTGCCCGCAGCAAGGGCTATCTTTGCTGTCAGAGATCCTAACCCCTTGGGAACTTACACTAAACATATAAGATTGCCTGCCTCATCTTTGAGCCTTGAAACATTCTCATTTATCAGAAATTACAAACTGACTTCATTAAACTAGCATTTAAAAGCTACCAATTTATCTGCTTTATAAATACAAATATTTTCCAGGAAAAAAGAAAAAATTTTTCTTCAGCCATGGGCAAGGCCTGAAGCTGAGCCTTCTTCCTCCAGTGAAGCAAATGCTGTCACAGCTGTGTTTCTAGCAAAGCAAATCCTTGAATATTATTCTTGTTGGAGACCAGCATCTGCACAGACTGCAGCTGAGACCCTGGAAGTTCACCCTGCTTGGTGGCCTTGGTATAGCTAACCGTGGATCAGCCAAGACTGAGGGCAGGTCCTAGCTAAGGAGGACCTAGGAAAAGGAGGATTTCTGTGCTTGCAGTAAGCTGGAAGGGAAAAGAGAAAAGTTTCATGTTATTCTTTTGAAGCACATTTATAACTGCAAATTTTCTGTGAATTCTGTGAAGCTGAAAGCACTATTGCTTTATCACAATACTGTGCTGCTGCCTCTGTACCAGCTGCCTTCTAGATCTACTCTGTTCAACTCACAATAGGCTCAAGACACAGAAACACAAGCTCTGCCCAAATTTCTTCATAATAATTGTGTCTCCATGAACAACCTCTATGGAAGAAAACCTAGCATTTAAATTTGTGCTAAAGGAAAAATAAATATTCACCACAAATAAACCAGGAACTACCTTTTTCGTTCAAGAAATAGTGAGCTTTTCCAAGGGCATGCCAGCTGGTGGAAACCGTCTCACTGCAAAGAAAGCAATTAGTGATACTGTCTTGCTTCACAGATGCATTCGTCTATGCCTTGAATAAATACAATCCTGTCTTATGAGGCTGAAGAATAATTTCATATCAAAGAAGAGTACCAATAAGCACTTCAGAGTAAATGCAATCCTTATACACCAATTAAGCACTTTTCCTACCTCTGTGCATGACACCTCATGGATTGCTGATGGAAGGGGGTCCAGTGACATGACTATTACTGTCCCATAGAGCCCAGGCCTTCAATATGAGGATCCAAAATGTCACTCCATTACTGTGTCCTGCAGTCTTTGAATGGCCACTGCACTGCTTAGGCTGTGAACGCAGAACTCACAGGAGTCTGTATGAGACATGAAAGAAGCTGCAAGCACCACCACTGAACCTACTACAGCTGAAAATTTCTCTGAAGCATCCTTCCTCCCCTTCTGCTCAGGACTGGGTCTCTCCTCAGCCTTCCTACTGTGCAAGCTCTCCAATAATCAGCACCCTGAGAATGAGATGCTTAGCATTTCCTGAAAACTTATACCCCAAATTACAAGTCTACACATGGATGGAAAAGCCTATGGTTGTTTAAACCTTGGTGGTAGAGAAGGGGGTTGTCTTATTAGGCTCCTTCCCATCTTTCTATATATCTTTTGAATTTCAGAATGTCAGTAAAAGACAAGATGCCTTATCTCAGAAAGAAACCTATTATAGGTTTTAGATTAGTTTGGGTTTTGAAATAGTAGTATCTTTATTCTGATTTTCTGTGTCCATTATAAAATGAAAAGGATCTTGGGACAGTTAGGAGGATAGTTAGATGCACCAAATCTGTTTCCTTAATTTATTGATGAAGTTTGTAATTTATGCACTTTTGCGTAGCTGCTATTTTTCAACTAAGAATTTACTCTGGGCCAGGTTCAGTTAAAAAATAGAAACTTCACGGAGTTTTGGATTAGGTCACCTGGAAACACTGTTCTCTTCCAGTGTTCAGGTCCCCTTTCTTCAAAGGCATCCTTTGGAAAAAAATGACATCTTTTTTTGTGCCTCTTATTACTTTGATGATGAAAATGACAAGGGTCCTTCCTTATAATCAACTAATCAATCACAATTGAAAGTAAACAGTAGTTCACTCTCAGAGATAGCTAAGGCTTTGTTTTGCACTTAAATCTATCTTTCTGCCTAGCAAATGGAGGGGCAAAAATAAGGAGGTGAGGCCCAGATTAGACACAACCCCTATGTACTGGTTCCTACCTCACACTGCAAGTGACATGTATATATAATACCTTTAAAATGAGAAAGGCAGCCTTTATTTCAGATTTTTCATGTGAGGCCAAACAGCCAAGAGGTGTGTGGGAGAATGTCTACCTTACTCAGGGAGTCCTGAGCCAGCCAGATGCACTTTTCACAGATTTTTTAGCAAACTGTCTGGCCTGGGTTTGTCGTATACTCCATGTCAGTGTTTTATTTTTGAAGACTCTGTTTTCTGCCCTAGAATAAAACAAAGGGAATATTGTGTTATTAAAGATTTTTAAAAACCTTTTAATTATTGTTGATGTTAAGATTTAGCAAGGATTTAAACAATGTAGAGGTAATATGTTTCATAACATTAAATGTATTTAAAAACAATTGCTCCTTTTTTGTCTTTTTTTTTTTTTGCTTAATAATAACCAAGCTAAAAATTGTATATTATTCAAAATAGACTAATCTCCCCGATTTTGATGTAAGATTATTCTAATACTGCAGCTCTCTCAGTTCATTCCCTATGCTAGAACATGTCTTGAACGGTGCTTGGAGCTTTACAGATGTTTCAGCAAAGACAAGGTGGGACATCTGCTTTTCTGAAATACTCAAAGGTGAATTTCAGCTATGGAAATTCAAAAACGGATCTGAAGCTTCATCCAAGAAACTACCACCTGGCTTCTGGCCCTGGAAAAACTTATCTTTGTAACGTGACATTCCTGGAAATTGGCTGCCTCTGAGATTTCCCAGGCAGATTTAAAGCATCAAGAGACATGTTCCAAACTTCTGGTTATTCAAATTGAGTTGTTTGAAGCTTGCCCAATGCTAATTTTCAGCCTGGAGCACAAGTAAGAAAGAAATCAGAGGCTGATTGCACAAGGCCTAATCATGTGAGCAGGTCTGGTTGAATGACATCAATCTGTCACTGGGATTCCTTGTGTAAGTAAGAACTTGTAGAACTCAAATTCCATATCTGCGGATCCTGTTAACAAATTAGAAGAGCTGAGATCCAGAACTCATTATTTAACCCAATGAATATTTATCTGGCAACTTGTGGCCTGTGTTAGAGATGCACATGCATGGAAAAGCTGGCTCTTGCTTTTGGAAATGCATTCATGCACATGCCAGCATGGAATCAGCTTAGGTAATTGGTGCCCTTGTTTATCTGGATCAGGATTTTATGAACATTGCTAATATGGTTTCTAGGAAGCTCTCACTTGCTAGAGCAGCCTTGAGTGACAAAATTCTTCAGCCCACTGCACTGGAAAGCTGGAATCCTTTTAAACATACCAGCAAAGCACTCCTAAACCACATCCTGTGCCAAAAAGGGGCAACAAAGCCTTTCCAGTCAGCATCTCGCTCCTGCAAGAGCTGATGTCAAGCCTTGGCCTACGGCAGGATGTTTGGGAACCCACCAAAGGGTGCTGATGTGAATTTATGGTCATTTCTGCGCTTGCTAAATTGAATTGTGTCGGCCTTAGTACTTTCAAGTAACACATTTTTAGGGAGAAAACTACATGGAGTTTTGCCTGCTAATTTTCTTATTCACTAAATATATCAGGGAAACAAATGCATCCCCCCCAAATCCCCACTTTGGGGTCCCCATTAAGAATGTGAAATCGTGCCTGGAAATCCAGAAATTAAAAGACTGAAAAAAAATAAACTGCAAGTGGCTGTGATTTTCCCAGGAGATGGAAAGGAGATTTGCAGCTACTTTTTTGCAGCTATTTTTTTGCAACTCCTTCTGAAAATACTGGCTCCGAAGATGTGCTCAATATCTGCATACATAATGAATCTATAGTAGTGCACATAAACTGGAGTCACAGGGATTTGGGGCATGCAAAGGCTTCAAGTCCAGAGGTGGTGGTGTTCTCGTGACCACAGCAATGTATCGCTCATCGATTCAGCGAGTCAGTAAACCGAGAGCCTTCCTTCCTACTGTTTGCCAATCCCAAAAGCTATAGCTGACTTCAACATAGTACAGATACGGAGATGAGATTTCTTTTAAAATCAATTTATTTAACCAAATTCACTAAGATTAGGGTTATATGTACTTTTAAAAGAGGAAGCTATGGGGAAAAAGTCAAATGTTTCAAATTTTTCAGGCCTGGAAAATGAGAGAAAAGCCTGTATGCTTTTTTGGTTTGGTACCAGCAACCTAGAAGAAGGGCTCCTAAGTACATCTACTAATTTGATACATTTGGGAACCAATTTCTTTGGCTTCTAGGCTAAATATAATCTGTCCATTTTTATTTGCCAATTTAACTGATAATGTCAGTGTTCACGGTTTCACTGATGGTTAGTCTTTGCTTAATTACTGCTAAACTGTTAGGTGAGAATTAACTGGACGTTGCCTTTTCTCTGCTTAGGCAACAGACTATTCAGTATTCACTGTTACTATGCAAAATCTGTTTCATGACTGCGTATCAAAGTGACTAGTATCTTTAAAAATGCAATAACCAGGACTGAAACACAGCATGTAGGTTTTTTAAAAATTATTTTTTCACAACACATTTGACTGGCAAGTTCTTAAAAATAAGAATTGTTAGTTTAACCTAAAAAAATAAAATAAAATGAAGAAACAGGTTCATTTTTATGGAAAGAAACCACAAAATTAAAGATAAAATCATGGACAGAACTCAAAATTAGCAAAGTGGAAGACCGAAGCTGATTTTTTTGCTGTCTTTAAACTTTCTTTCCTACCCTAAACTTCTTTTCCTACCCTGTGTAGCTGAGACTCCTGTTAATTCTATTCATCAGATACACACCCTGCTCTTTGAAATTACTTTATTGAAATAACAGAAGTTAATGGAAGTAACTTTATTCTTATATTTTCAGATTTTTTGTGTATTTTGTGACCAAGCTACAAAGCAAATACCAGCCTTAAATATAAATTCCTTTACTGGTAAGAATTGCCTTCGTCATCCTGAAGAACTGAACTTATCCTTCCTGACTTTCAGTCCAGCATTCCAGACTTCTAGTGGCCTCTAGTGGTTCTTCCAAAGTTGTCCACATGTCTTAATTGATTTCTGTGTTCACAAAAAAGCTGTGCAGCAGACAAGTACTTTTCACCTGACCCTGCCAAAGCGCAGCCTGTGTTTGAACGAGCACGGTGTTGTCCAGCTGCTCCTGGTCTCCGTTACTAATTCCATACAAAAGCTGTGTGCAATGATGGACGCAGGTGTAAATCTTGAGGAAGGCGTGGAGGGTTGCTAGAACTCTGTTTGTTAGAGGAGATAAATACTAAAATAATGCATTGGATCATAGAATCATGGAATCATATAATAGTTTGTGTTGGAAGGGACACTAAAGATCATCCAGTTCCAACCCCCTGTCACAGACAGGGACACGGGATGCTCAGAGAGAGAGCAAAAGTTGGGTATTCTTGCCCCTAGAAGTTCTCCAAAACCCAATCCAGACAGAGAAGCAGCTTCCTTTTTTTTTTCTTTTTCCCCTGTGGATAGGATGCAAAATTGGTTGTGGTTTTCTGTTTTGTTTGTTTGTTTGTTTGTTTTCAAAGCTACAAATATTTTAAAATCTAAGTTGACTGTTCTGTATACAGTGTATGCAGTGGCATTTTTCAGTTGTTTCTTGTGCAGCAGCATGAATCACAGAATCACAGAATCCTAGGGGTTGGAAGGGACCTTGAAAGCTCATCCAGTCCAACCCCCCTGCCAGAGCAGGGTCACCCAGAGTCCATCACACAGGAACGCATCCAGGCGGGGTTTGAATGTCTCCAGCCAAGGAGACTCCACAGCCTCTCTGGGCAGCCTGGTCCGGTGCTCTGGCACTCGCACAGTGAAAAAGTTTCTCCTGAGATTCACATGGAACCTCCTGTGCTCCCGTTTGCATCCATTGCCCCTTGTCCTATCATTGGTCAGCACTGACAAAAGCTTTGCTCCATTGTCCTGCCCCTCACCCTTTACATATTTGTAACCATGGATGAGGTCCCCCCTCAGTCTCCTTTTCTCCAAGCTAAAGAGCCCCAGCTCCCTCAGCCTTTCCTCACAAGGGAGATGTTCCACTCCCTTCATCATCTTAGTGGCTCTGCGCTGGACTCTCTCAAGCAGTTCCCCGTCCTTCTTGAACTGTGGGGCCCAGAACTGGACACAATACTCCAGATGTGGCCTCACTAGGGCAGAATAGAGGGGGAGGAGAACCTCTCTTGATCTACTGACCACCCCCTTTCTAATGCACCCCAGGATGCCATTGGCCTTCTTGGCCACAAGGGCACATTGCTGGCTCGTGGTCATCCTCCTGTCCACCAGGGCCCCCAGGTCCCTTTCTCCTACACTGCTCTCCAGCAGGTCAGCCCCCAGCCTGTACTGGTGCGTGGGGTTGTTCTTCCCCAGATGCAAAAGGTTAAAAGTCCCGAAGATGAGGGATGATGAAAGGGATGTCAGGGCTCAGGCTGAGGGGAGATTCATCGCTCTGATGGGAAGGTGGGCAGTGCTTGGACCTTCCCCAGTTTGGGAAGCAGTTGGGGAGTGTTTGCAGGTGGTGATGGAGGCCGGGCGATGGCTGCAGCACCTTGAAGGAGAGGACAGGACGAGGTTTCCACAGGCTGACACCCCGTGTTGGTGTGGGATGTTAACGTCGGTTTTGATCACTTTTTCCCAAATCTCTGCTCCTCTACGGCCTTGGATGCTCTCTAGTGCTTCCCAGCTTCGCTCCCCAGCCCTGTTCCATGGAATTGTGTCTGTCTGTAGTGTAGGTCACACCTTGCGGGGTGCGGACAGAGTCACCCCCGGGCCGGGCTCAGGAGCGCTCCTGGCCGCTGAACGGGCACGCCTGCACCCAACGCGTTTGGGGCTTTTCGTTTTGTTCTTTTTACCAACGCGGCGTGTTGTTTTTTGGGCAGAAAGTGGCTGTTCTCGTCACGTCCCTGCGCCTCCCCTGAGGCAGCTCCAATCGCCGCCATCTCCCGCCCGGGCCGAGCCGCC
>VZRW01009242.1:105332-141910 GCA_013398125.1 Aegotheles bennettii
AGCAGGGGGTGGCGGCTCCCAGCGCTCCAGGAGCCAGGGCGCCGAGGGGAGGGAGCTGCAGCCGGGGTGGCTTGGCCGGCAGCCGGGTCGGGTCGGTCTGGACGCCGGTGGCTGTGTCTGGGGTCCCCGCCGCAGGTCCGAGGTGCCGGTTCTGGCCTCGCGGGGCTGAGTCTCCCTCTCTCCTCTCCCCGTCGGCTGAGCAGGAGCCTGCGCCGCCTGGGATCCACCCCTGGAGACCCTGGGTCGGTGGGATGAGCCCGGGCCTCCCTGCCATCGCAGCCTGCTGAGCAGCGAGGGGGTGGTACCGCTCAGCCTGCCCCGACTCGGAGGTAAGGAACGCTGGGAGAGGGCCCCACCGACAGCTCCTGCCCCTGCACCGCCCCCCCGAGCATCCCTGGGAACCCTCAGCTCCTCACCTTGCCCTGGGCTGTCCCACAGGCAGCTGAGGCTTTTAAAAAGTGAGGGACATTTCTTACAGTTACCTAGAGCCCTGGCAGTAAAACTGAAGGTGTTGGCTTTTAAATGCAAACAGGCGAGTGTATAAATGTAGAGCATCCAGTAGGAAGTAGGACATGAAATTCCAATGGCTTCTGCCCCCCCCCTCCATGTGCCTTTCTTTGAGAGAGGTTCAACACCAGCTGAACTACAATGAGAAATACAACTTGGGCACAGGAATGCATTAACAAACCTTTGTCCTGTAGCAGCTTGACAGTGGTACCACCCTTCTGGAAGGAGGTGTTGTACCATACCAGATGTGCACGCTGGCAGCAGCTCGGTGCTGTAACGGAGAATGCAGGAGGTGGACTGGTAATTGATAAATATGAGCCACTGTCCAACAGGTCTGTGTGATGAGGTGGAGAAGGTTCTCGTGTGGGTTGATCGCACATCCTTGTATAGAAAGGCTGTTTGGGAGGGCACAACCACAGCAGAGGAAGCTGGTGTGGACCACTTTTCTCACCTTGGTACCACAATCTGTTTATGTTGGGCAGTCCCAGAGTGCCTGTGCTGTTTGTGGAGGAGCAGAACACTCAAGGATTATTGCTCTGGGCCATTATGAGGTGGTGCTGGCTTGGTTTGAGGGGAACTTCCAGTCTTGTGTCCTAGGCAGTGGCTGAAATGAAGGCTTTTACCTAAGCAGAGACTACAGCCCATGACTCTGAGATGAGGTTTGTTGCTCTCTGGCTTGAGGTCTGGGTGATTAGGATGATTTAGTTACGTTGGCGTTGCTTGTCTTCAGCCCTTCTTGTGTAAGGGCACGGGAGCTACACTGGAGTCACTGGTGGTGTAGATTGTGGTGAAGGTGCCTGATGTTGACTGTCTTTTGTGCTAGCTTATGTGTAAGAGTTGGTGTCCACACTGTGGAAGAGCTGAACTGGTGAGACTTGTGGCCTGCTGTCAGTGTACCTGTCCCTTGCTGCGCTAAGTCAGCGCTCTGTAACTCAGCCTGAAAAATCGAAAGGACAGATTTCAGTTCAGAATGCTGCAGTCTCCAAGTTTTGACAGGCTGCAAGTGCCGCTCTTCAGAAATGTTAAGATGATTGCCAAAACTGTCTGAACAGTAAAATGGACTTAACCTTTGGGCAAGATTGCCTGAAAAGCTGTGTCAGGGTCTATCTGTGGTGTCAGAGAAATCATTCCTTGGTATGCTTTGCGCCTTTGCTTTCCAGTCTCCTAGGAGAAAGGGTTGTCAGCCATGTCGAGTTTTTAAGGCGGTGTGCATGGAGTTGAAATAAGATGTGTGCCTTCCTGGTAGTGATGGGAACTTATGTTCTGGGTCAAACGTGGGATCTGTTTTGGTTGCCCTGTACTTGCTGGCAGTCACTTGCCAGGTCCAGGGAGCACCCATTCCTAGCCTGCATCACTAAGAAACAAGCTGCCCAGTTTGTTCCTAATCCTAGTGCTATCACTAAGGTAACTTAACAATGAAAAAGTCTTTGCTGATGACTGAAGGCCTTAATAGCACAAATTATATTTTTTCTTAAAATCCTATCGAACTGTTTAACTTGATGTCTCAGTTAAATGTTGCATTAATTCAGGTCCTTGGGTATTGATTTCTTCAGTTAGCTAAATCGGTAACTTGTTTTCTAAGGATTTTCAATTAACACAGAAATAGTTCAGCATAAATAACTATTTCTAGTCATGCAGGGATCTGTTATCTTCTCTACCAAAAAAAGCACCAATCATGTGGATCCAAGCTAAACAGCTTGGAGCTGTTAATCTAAAATGAAATTGTACTTTTGGTAAATCTAACTGGCAAATACAAGAAGAGAGTCTTGCGTCTTCTCAGTGGGGAGTTTAATATGTCTAGCTGTATTTTAAAATAATTTATTGAAGGTTTGGGGGTTCCTGTCTTCTGGCTCCTGTGCATCTTAATTACTTGGATGCTTGTGGGCTTCTTAATGTTCAAAGTGATTCCTGTGTAACATCGCTTTTTGTGCTTCTCAGTTCCTTGGCAGAAGAATGGAGTGGGGGGAGAGGGACAGACTGTGAAATTACACCCAATGTAACAATATTATTTCTTTTTGTAACCCTTCTAGTGTAAACCAATCGCACTGCGTCATGGCAGCAGACTCTATGGAAATCGATGATGCTTTGTATAGGTAAGAATACCTGATTTTTAAGCGTTGCTCATGACTTTTCAGCAGCATATTTACATGCAGTAATGGGAAAGACAAGGCTTGAAAACACCGTCTACTGCCGGTTAGCTAAAGATGGGTGTACTTGTGCTGCTGTGTCCCTCCTTGGTAAGGCAAAAACTCAAAGTGTTCAGCAAGTGAACTAGAACCCACTTCTTGCAAATCTAGCATGAGAACTGGTTGAATTGGAGATACACTCCCTCTTTCTATAAAACTGTTCCTTTGTTGGTCTTATAACAGTGTTTTCTGACCATTATTAGTATTTGACCAGTAAAAAGAGTTGTACAAAGTTCCAGTAGTATCACTAATGTGTGCTTTTTGGAAAACAGGGATAATACTACTTCCGTTTGTAATACGGATTTTCTTTCTGCCTTTAACTTGTTTCCCCTTTGACAAAGTAGATATTCCTCTCTTTCTTGCTCCTCATCTTCTTTCACTGTCTTCTTTTGCCTTACTTTTCAATATTATGTAATTTGTATCTCCTTCATAATTTCATTTATTCCTCAGTCTTTACTATACTTCTCTGTCCTCATGAACATCATCAGTATCTCTGTTATACTCTCGACTTTGAGGTGTTGGGTTTTGCTTTTTTTTTTTGGTAGATTAAAAAAATTATTTATTTTTCATTATTATTTTTGTTTTAATTTATTAATTGTGGGTGGCTTGAGATCACTTGGCATGGCAATAGTTCAGAGAGGCTGTACTGGAACAAGTGGTGTCCCTGGGAAAACATGGTGGGATGAAAAGCTCCTTTATCTAAAAAAAAAAAGTAAAATAATAAAATAAATATCACCTGTATGCAGAACAAATGAGGCCTCTTTTTAATTCAGTGCAATGCTTTCTGTGTTATATGTGTCATTTTACTTTTTGGCACTAGTCTTACAAGAGTCATACTTTTCCTTGATGGAAAAGGTGGTATTTAGAATGGTTTAAGTTTAATTGTATAGTTGGAAACTAAAAGTCTTTCAGAGCTCAGGATTTGACTACAGAAGCTGCTGCACCCTCTGGTTTGAAGATTTCTGGTAAATTCTTTGCCTTCCCTGTGTCTTCAGTAGTTAATTCCAAAACCCCCACTCTTCTGAATAGGTTTTACACTGATTTAAAATTAAAAGTTATTTCTCCTCTCTAAGATCTGGCACTGAAAAGTTCTGTACTAAACGCATTTTGCTGTTTGGGTTGTGAGTGCAAACATTATGTTTGATACACATTTATTTTCTAAAGCACTGTGCAGTTCAGATACATGTATGTTATGACCTCAGTTGCTTGTTAAATGGAGGGCTGTGGATGTGTTGCCAGTGACACACTCACCTGCAGAACTTGGAATTGCGGATTAGAAACTGCTTGGGATGATAGAATTTCTAACTGAAAATATTTGAACTTTTTTGGAAATGACTGGGAATTCTTGACTTGCCTTGACATGCTCTTGGTTTTCTTTGTATCTTGTTTTGATCTGAATTTATCTTTGCTGTAGTCGTCAGAGGTATGTTCTTGGAGACACGGCAATGCAGAAGATGGCTCAGTCCCATGTATTCCTGAGTGGTATAGGTGGTCTTGGTGTGGAGATTGGTAAGTTAGGTAAAATTTATTTAAGCAGACACAAGTGTGTGTAAACATACTGTCCCAGAATACTTGTAAAGTATCCTGAAGTATCTGAGGGAATTTGTATGTGCATTGTGCATTTGAGTAACATAGCAGATGTAGGAAAGGTTCTGGACTTCTCTAATAAGCTTTTTACTAGAACAACATTTCAAATTTTACTTCAAAATGTGCTTGCGTGGACCAGATTACTTAAAATCTTGGGTCTTGGGTGAAGGTTGAGGGTGGATAATCTGTTATTCCTTTAGGCATCTGTATCAATGAATGTAATGCAGGAACAGCTATAGCCTGAATTATCCTTGGGCAGGACATGGCAGAGGTAGGAGAAGAGATGCAATTTGGTGAAAAATAAATAACTACCCTGGTGCAAGAAACTCCTTAACAATTTCCCTTACTCTTTATGAGCAAGATTTGTCTTGGCTGGTTCTTACCTGGGGTAATGCCATTTCAGTTGGCTTTTATGGTACTCTGCACCAGGTGCCAGAACAGTGTCATGGGGTTTTGCGGTTTATTGTCATTAGTGTCTCTGTAATCACACTTGTGGGATGAACAGCTGACAAATGACAAATGCAGAGAGCCTTTTTAACCTTGCCTATGTTATCCTGCTTTCAGTGGTGCTGTAGAATGCTTGAGCCAAGTGTAAAAGAGAACAAACCCTTAGGCTGTGAAGTTTTCAGCAGTAAAGTGCTGTTATTGTCCACCCATGTAACTATTCAATTACAGATTTGCAAGAAATCTGCAACAGTGTCTCTCTCTCTCTCTTTTTTTCAGCCAAAAATATAATTCTGGCTGGGGTAAAGGTATGTAAAACAGTTCTGTTGTTGGGTATTCTTGGGTGAGCAGGAGTAAAAGGGACAACACTACTAGCTGGCTAATCTTAAGTTTCTGAGGCTTGTTTCAGTAGAAGGGTTGCAAAACATTTGAGGACCTGGAAGTGGAAACTTTTAATAATCTAGATGTTCTGTTGGTACATTTCAAGTTTCACGTTAATGTCCAGTGCACTCTGAAATACCTCGTGTAATATTTTAGCCAGCTGCTGATCAAACACTGAATCCTTTTGTACAAAGTGGCCTCCCCTAAATGGAGTGGTATGAAATCAAAAGCCAAACTATTCAAAATATGTTATCCTATTCTGTCATCCATCAGAATCCTTTTGTGTAGATGTTAGAATGGTTGGGTGTTTTAATCCAACTGCTTTTGTGCTGCTGGGATTAATTTTATTGGAGAGAAACCTTTTAAAACTCTTTCTTCCAATCAAAAAACCCTTTGTTTATAATTTTGGCAGTCCATTAATTTACAGATCACAACTGTCCCTTAATCGCAGTGTGGCAAAAATCATCCTCAGTATCTAAATGCTTTCATCATTGCAAGCTGGGAGGAAGATGCTTAATGAACTGCATATTCCAGTGGTTTTCTGTCTCTCAAAACAGTAAGAGTTTTCTTGGAAAACAGGTTGGAGGAACTTGTTCTCATATGTGATACAGCTAAACCTTCTGCAGTGCTAACCCTCCAGCATTTCATGTGGGGCTTAATCCATCCTTTTGGGGGCTATCACTATGTACACTTCTTCCAGTTAATGTTTTTGCCAAACTTTCTTAGGCTCTTACGGTTCATGACACCAAGCAGTGCACGAAGTGGGATTTGGGAATCAACTTCTTTATTCATGAAGATGATATTACCAGTCAAAGAAACAGGTTGGTGAAGTCTTTGGCATGAGGGAGGGCTGAACTTGTCTAGGAGCAGCAGTTTTATCAGTGGCAAAAAGTAACAGTTCATTGTCCAGTAGCTGCTAGTACTTGTTAAACTCTGGAGTTACTGGCTTTGAGAACAGTGCCTAGGTAGATTACTGGGGGAAGTCTAGGTTGGGACTGGAGTCAAACATCTCACTTTTTGCAGTTGGGAGCTTGTAATATAAATTTAATAGTGGGGACCAGGGTGCATTCTTCCGTGGGCTTTCTCAGCCACCCGTGCATTAGAAATCAGCCATGACAACAGGCTGTCAGCGAGTCCCATTGTGTATTGGACAGAGCTGGTTTTTTCAAGAGCTGCTAGGAATTTAAGTGTGAATAAAAGTGTTGGTGTTTGTTGCCAGGAGACTTCCTGAGGGACTCCTGCAGGGCATGTGCGGTATGAAATTCTGTATTGAAAATACAATCTTCTATAAGCATAAAAAACATGAAAGTTGCTGTTCTTTCAGAGCTGAGGCCACACTTCATCATATTGCAGAACTCAATCCATATGTCCATGTAGCAGCATCAACTGTGCCACTAGATGAAACCACAGATCTGTCTTTTCTAAAGCAGTACCAGGTATGTCACTCTTAAAGCAGTTGTATGTGGTGTTTTGCTAGAGCAAATAACTTGGATTCTTTTAATGTAAGTAAATAAAATGAAAACAAACTTTAAAGTACACTTTGAGATGATGTAAAGAAGGAAGTAGTGTTTATATTTGGACTAATGAAATGGTCATGCTCGTTTTTTTTCAAGACCGAAACGGTGGTTTTGTGTTGCTAGCAATTTCTTATGACACTTGTGGAATTTACTGTGACAATAAATAGCCAAGTGAGATTGCCATATAATTTATTGCTTTTTTGTGAAACTGTCACTGAAAAGACAATGAAACTGTCTTTTTTTGCAGCTACCTAGCACACATGTTCTACATATATTTTGTGTGCTATATTCCAGGCAGTAGAAATTCAGGCTATATGATTAGAATAACCATTTATGTATGTATGTATCTAATGAAATGTAAGCTCCTCTGTGGTGGAACAGGAGTGTTTTCAGTTGTTCTATCAGCTGTCTCCTGCCTGTGTGCGTGCTCAGTCTGAGTTGGGAACTTTTTGTGTGTGGCTATTGGTTATACTCAAGCTCACCAAATTTCTGAATGTCGCAGCTATAATAAGCCATGTATAAACTTAATGGGACACAGTGTTTATGGTTCGTAACTCAATACTATCCTAAACTTTAAAAGAATGCTTGCAGACATTGTACGTCTGCAATTTGATGAGCACCAGTACTTCAAGCCTGTGCAGACTTCTTGGCGTGTACTGATGAATATCATTTGTGTTTGTTTTGCTAACTTTAATCTTAAAATTCAAGATCTAAATTTTGTATTAGTTTATCCTAATCCATAAGTATTTTAATTAGGTTTTCAGTTTCACTGCTGCTGTAAAAAATAAAAAAAAATAAAATAATAATTTTTTAAAAAGGTGAGAATTTGCTGTTTCTGCTCTTGCTCATCTTGTTTCCAGAACTTGTGGAGCAGTAACCCACCTGTTCTAATGAATAATGATAAAACTGACTCAAGACTGCTTTTTGTGTTATGTGCGGGGGAAAGGAATCAGGACACCTGAGTAACTTACTGTTAGTACTACTTTTTTCCATAGCCTGAATATGTTGATTGCTTTCAGTGTGTTAGATTTATTTCTGTTCTTGTTCAGTGTGTCATATTGACAGAAGTAAGTCTGTTGCTGCAGAAGAAGATTAATGACTTCTGTCACGCTCAGCAGCCACCAATCAAGGTAACAGAAAAATTAAATACATGAGTATTATGAACAGTGAGCAACATGTTCTATCCAGAAATGGAGAGAGCTGGTTATGGGGTATGTAGTTCTATGCAGATAGCATGTTGATGGAGCAGTATGAGCTCTGGGAGTACAGTACTGCTACTGTGTACATGTGTGTGGTGTTATCTGGATACCAAACCAGATACAAACCAGATACAAACCAGATACAAACCAGATACAAACCAGATACAAACCAGAACCAAAGTTCTGTTAAAGAAATCATTTTCTCCACTACTTTGTAACTGTTCTGAAAGAAATGCTGGAACCAATGTAACAGTAGTAGAAATGGCAGTACTTCACTGCATATTGGTGTGATTCCTGCTTTTTGTGTAGAGGTTCTGAAATGCTCAGGCAGGTTCAAAGTCTGCCATGAGTGCTGTGCTATATAGTCAGTGGCCTCGGTGCACGTGACAGGTTTCCACTGTAGAAGTTAAACTTGCTAGCCTTGAACAAGATTCAAGAGCCTTGCTAGCCTCAAACAAGATGTGAGAGGACATTCCTTTGGTTTGTGCTGTTTTAGGGCTACTCATGATTTTTACTTCCTCTTGTAGTTCATCAGTGCAGACGTATATGGAATATGTTCACGTTTGTTTTGTGACTTCGGTGATGAATTTGAAGTGCTGGATACAACAGGAGAGGAGCCAAAGGAGATCTTCATTTCAAATATAACCCAGGTAAGGGATAGAAGTCATTGTGCTGCTTTAATTTTTTTCTAATGACTCGTTATTGGCTATGTGACCAAACAAAGTGTTTCACAGAATCATTGAGGTTGGCAGAGACCTTTCAGGATCATCCAGTCCAACCCCTACCTACATCACCACTAAACCAGATCATACAGCGCCACATCCAGATGCATCTTGAAAACCTCCATGGATGGTGACTTCACCACCTCCCTGGGCAGCCTATTCCAATACCCAATCGCCCTTACAGCGAAGGAATTTTTCCTAATGTCCAATCTGAATCTCCCCTGCTGCAATTTAAAGCCGTTTTCTCTGATCCTTTCACTATGGGCACAGCAGAAGAGACCGACCCCTGCCTCACTACAACCTCCTTTCAGGGAGTTGTAGAGAGCGATGAGGTCCCCCCCGAGCCTTCTCTTCTCCAGACTGAACAACCCCAGCTCCCTCAGTTGTTCCCCATAAGACATGTTTTCTTCACCAGCTTTGTTGCCCTTCTCTGGACACTCTCCAGCACCTCAATCTCTTTTGAAGTGAGGGGCCCAGAACTGAACACAGCACTCGAGGTGCGGTCTCACCAGTGCTGCTGGCCACACTATTCTCGATGCAGGCCAAGATGCCATTGGCCTTCTTGGCCACCTGGGCACAGTCCTGGTTCATACCCAGCCATCTGTCACCCAGCATCCCCAAGTCCCTTTCTGCTGAGCAGCTTTCCAGCCACTCTTCCCTGAACCTGTATTGATGCCTGGGGTTGTTGTGGCCCAAGTGCAGGACCTGGCACTTGACCTTATTGAACCTCATCCCGTTGGCCTCTGCCCATTGATCCGGCCCGTCCAGATCTCTGCAGAGCCTTCCTTCCCTCGAGCAGATCAACACTTCCACCTAACTTGGTGTCATCTGCAAACTTACTGAGGGTACACTCCATCCCCTCATCTAGATCATCAATACGTTAAACAGAACTGTTTCTCTTCAGGAGCTTGCTAAGCAGTTGAAAGTTGACAGTATAGCAGAAGCAAATGAAGTTATTTCATTCTTGTGTCACGATCAAAACCAGCCAGTGATAATGTGCTAACCCTGTAGAGCACACTGATGCCTCCTGGTCATTACTTACAATGTAACATCACAATATTGAGTCTTTGTTTTGGTTTGGTTTTTGAGAGAGAGAGAGAGAATAAAAGAAATGAGAGATGGAGAGAAGAGGATATTGCCTTGGTGTGGGAATAGGTTAAGTCATCTAAGGAAACCCTGAGATAGGCATGAAAATAGCTCTTTTATGATAAAGTGCAGCATGTTCAGAGGAGGACTGTTGGAATCATCAAGGGGATTGAGATGCTGTTTTGAAAATAAATTTAAGGGTTTGTTTTAACCTACCAAAGCAGAGACAATGAGAAGAGGATATTATTGCTAATACTCCCAGTGCAGAATGTAGGAGACAATGTCCATTTGATCTTATATTATTGTTTTCTCAACAGAAATGACTTTAGCTCCTTCTCTCTGGAAGTCTAGACTAGAACCTCACTTACCCAGTAGCAAGTCTTTTGTTGTATCTCTAGTCTAGGTGTAATAGTCCAGCCAGAAGGGGTTGTATAGTGAGTTGGGTTTGATCTGAATTAAAGTTCATGATACGATGAATTGGGGTAGCCTGTTCTTTGGTGTCTTTAAAAGGGATTGGATGACTTGATTGTTGTCATTAATTACATGAAGAGTACACAGTTGTGTTTTGTGGCTTGTGCTGGTTGTCTGCCAAGTCAAGGAGTGAATATCTGTGCATATATCCTGTGATTCACAATCTGATACTTGAGTTTGGTTGCATCTTGCTTCTGCTCTCTGAAGTGTAAAACTGACCAGATTTATGTCTCAATACCAAAACCATGGAGTGGCCATTCTTGTCCTGTGGATGATGGGGTAGAGGTAGCATTCTGTCCTTAATCAAAAAAGAATTTTCTCTGGTAATCCCATCTGCCATTCTCCATGTCACAGAGAATGTAGTTCACTGTAATTAAGTTTTATGCTACTTAATTGAACTCTTCCTAATATTGGGAGCTTCGGAAGGGATAGCAGGAGACTTTACAGGCCAGGCTTGCTTGCAAATGCACTATGTTGCAGCCTGAGCTGCATCACAAGGTCTTGATGAGCTGTCGTCAGCCTACAGAGGGGTCTCTGTGTGCATGGGAGGTTGGCATGACATACTCTAACGGGATGGGATACGGTCTGAAATTCCTGCAAGTGTAAGCTTGTTTGTTTGTGATCCCCTTGAGGCTGTATGTCCAGCTTTGTAAGCTTCCTAACTTTCAAGAATTAATCTGGGGTGTCCTTTTTAAGATGAGATGGAAAGGGAGCATGTAATAATAAAGACCATTGACAAGACTTTATTTCTTCATGTCTGCAAAAATTTCTTTGTAAATATAGTTTATTTGTGGTTTGGAAAAGGGAGATAAATTTGCTACTACTTCAGAACAGAACAATAAATTTGACTGCTAGGAACTAGCAAATATAGTTTGCTGACATGCTGAGAACTGTAAAAGGTAAAAATGAAAGTCTGTTTGACTGAAAAGGTTATCATAGGTAACTCCCTTGTACCAGAGGCTGCAGTTTCAGTAGGCAAAAAAGCTATGTGTCCGCAATGAAGCGTGACTCCTTTACACAAGACACTTTCCTTCTTGCTAACTTTGCCATTTTTGCTTTCAGTCAAACCCTGGTATTGTCACTTGCCTTGAAAATCATCCACACAGGCTTGAAACAGGACAGTTCTTAACCTTTCGGGAAGTTAATGGAATGTCATGCTTGAATGGGTCCACACACCAAATAACAGGTAAACTGTTGCTGACACATTTGAAAGGTATTTGATTTTTAGCCTGTTCTAGCTCACTGTAATGTTAGTTACTGCAGCCACAGGAGTGCTGGGTTGTGCAGACCTCCAGGGAGCTTGCACAAAAAGTTGCTTTCAGGTGCAAAGGTTGTCTTCATTTCCATTTAGTAAAGTCTTTCCAAACTCATCTCGCTGCTTGAGAAGCAGTGGAAATTCTCAGCTAGTGGAAACTAGTCAGAAGCCTCTGAGGTTACAGTTGTTAGTGTGCTGATGAAACTGTTTTGGTTTTTGGAGGGTCCAAATGCCTGTGCTTCTGTCACGGTTTTGGACTAAATTAACACCACTTTGTGTGCCACTGTTTGCCTTGTAGTTTTTTGGATGACCAATTGAAGTGTACAGGGATGCATTGACATCACTGTGTTTCTAAGCATCCTGTTGAAGTGATTCTCATGATTTGTGTTCACCCTGCTTCAGTCTGCATCATGCATGCCTCAGGGCATACTGCTTGATTCCTTTTGGATGCTGGGAAATTGCCCAGTTCCCAGATCTGAATGCCTGTTTGTCTGTGGAGCAGAAGAGAGAGAGGGTGGGGTTTTTTTGTTTGGGTTTTATTTAACTATTTTGTGGTCTGAGACAAAAACAGTACCCTCGAAACATGTGGTTGAGTTGGTTTTCTCTGGACCATTTTGTTTTGCTAGTGCTGATGCTGCATTGAGTTCCTTCCTCTTAAATCGCAGCCCAGCTTTTAGCTTCGGTTTTCCATGAATTCACAATTTTTGTGTCTTCTTGCTCTATCTGGTATCAGGTGGTGTGAGAGGATAGATGCGACTTAAACGTTCCAGTTGCCCTTTTTGACTGCCTGTTGTTCTAGTTGCGGAGCTAAAATCCTACTCTGAGCAGTATACTGGGCACTGCTGTGCACAGTCTAAATAAAACTGAGTGATTTCATTTTTGCTACAGAGCTGTGGTCATCAAAATTCTTGTTAGATCTGCTGCCACTTTAAAAAGCTTATTTCATAACAGATCATGTGAAACTAATACTTTAGCTCAGACTCTACCAGAAAGGGACAATCCTTTTAGTTAAGAGGGTCAGCTGTATTTATGCTTTCAAAGCAAGGTTGCACACTACAAAATTCCAGCATAAAAAAAACATTGGCAAACCCCCACTTTATTGTATACAGAATTGTATCTAATGACACTTTTAATTATCAGTCACTGTTGTTCTGTTTTCTTTTCAGTGGTGTCACCTTACTCCTTCAGCATTGGCGATACGTCAGATATGGAGCCTTACTTACATGGAGGCATAGCTGTCCAAGTGAAGACGCCCAAGATGTTTTACTTTGTAAGTGTGTGCTTGACATAACCAGATTCTTGAGTGTTGATGGTCTGAGAACTGAAGCAGAGTTCAGTAGATACATGATTTGGTTATCTGTGATTTCAGTTTACACTAATTTTACTGGATAAGAATAGTAATACTGATTTACTAAACTGTAGAGAATAGGAAATACTTTTAAGTTACCTGCCAGTGTAGAGGAAGAAAGTAAATTATGGGCAACCTGTCCCTGTAGTGCTGGGGACTCAATGAAAGTCTGAGAATATGTGGTTTCTTGGCAGCCTTCTGAGAAGAGATGGTTGGATGAATTTGTATAAGAGGGGTTGCAAGCTACATGGTGCTGTATGGCCTTTTGGGGTCTGCAGAAAATAGATCCTGGCTGCCATCAAACATTCTTCTAAAAAGCTGTGAGTGAGGACCAGCTGCTGCTTATATGAGAATGCACAGCTCAGTATCTTCTCTGTGAAGCAGTAGCTTCCTCTTCTTCCAGAGTGGGGAAGTTCTACAAGCAAGCAGCCAGTTGTCTATAAAATCTCCAGTAGCCAACCTCAGAGCGGTTTGAGATGGGTCTCGCTCCTCGGATGTGAAACACCTCTCTGACCAGTTTTGATTGACAAAGCTTGCAGAAGGTTATTATTAGCAATGCTACTAAGAAAGGATATTTGGTTCTTAATCTTCTCAGGAAGAACATTGTTTTGTCAAGTAGCAGTGACTGTCGTGTCCTTAAGTGGGTATGTTGTTATCATGATTTCTGATTTTCCAGGAACGGTTGGAGAAGCAGATAACAAATCCGTTATACCTTGTTGCAGATTTTAGCAAGCCTGAGGTAATTAGCATGTGGGGATTTGGGTGTAAATGTTAAAACTACATGGAATGTAATCTGCAGCTTTATGTGTAGAACAATACAATTTCCTAACTGTACTCTGTATAGTTAAATACAAGTTTAAAGTGTGAATAATAGTGGAGTTTGTGTGGTTACACAGAATATACATTATGGTTTAGATCACCGTAGAGGCTTGTTATCAGTGACTTGCACCAATTATATTGTAAATGCATAGCTCAGCCACCTCTGCTGTCTAAAATTTCAGTTTTTGATAAGTATTTAATTCATGGGAGTGTAAGTTTTGCAAATGACGTAATGATTTTTCCTGTATTTAATGATGTTTAGTTGATAAAAATCACACTGGGATCAAAGCTGGCATAGTCACAAAAAGTTTATCATAGGTTGGTTGGAAACTGGAGTTAACAGTGTAAGAATAAATTATTTTCTCTTTGAAAAGATGATTCAGATGTATTTTTAAAATCTGAGAGGAAGCTAGCAGTATTTGCCTCTAACAAAATTTTAGTTAAATATTATGGACATACAAGGCATATAAGTCTGGAGCTCATGAAAATCTTAAACTAAAAAATGTTGATCTAATGATTGTTTTTGTTTGTTTGATAATATAAGGTCTTGAATTGCCTGTTCAAATTTTCTACTTTCGACCCTTAATGCTGGGCTTTAATATTGATATCTGGCAAAACGCAGTGCATTCTAATGTCTAGTTAAAAGAAGATTGCAGCATTTTCCAATTTCAGCACTAAGTTCTTTTTGGGACTCTTTAGTTGGACTTAGTTGTGAATGATATTACGTTACTACTGAATAATACTTTATAATCCCAGTTTGTAAAAACAGTAGTGTAAGATTTTCAAATTAATTTCTTAATGCTATCTTAAAACTTTTTTGGAGCGGTATGGTTAAGAGATAAGGAAGTGAAATGGTAACAAAGGAGTTCAAATAGTTGCTTTTGTTTCCTTCAGTTTCCTCCAGTTTGTAACTGATCAACAGCTGTTGTTGTCTTAACAGGCACCTTTGCAGATCCATGTTGCCATGCTTGCCTTAGACCGCTTCCAGGAGAACTTTGGTCGTGGACCGAACATTGGGTAATGCAGTCATGTGTTTGCTAAGCCTTGAATCAGACAGATCTCTCCTTTTATTGAAGTTACTGGTTTGATTTACAGCAGGGGGTGCCTTGATTCTCTGGTACTTAGTAGATGACATAGAAATGAAAAGTTGAAATCTAGATTGAAAATGTTACTTAATTCATGTCTGGGTTTACAACAGGACTTCCCAATATAGCAATGACACTTTCTGGGCCCAGGCAGGCAGAAGATCCTTCTGAAGGGAGTGTTCTCTCTTCCAGTTTCTTCACACTCTAGGCTTAATAAGAAAAAGTTGTTTCAGTGTTTCCTGAACTAGCCTGTAGCTTACAGATTAAAAAAAAAGAAATCGGAAGGATTTGTTTCTCATTTTCAGTAATTTTTTTCAGCTGTAGTTCTTGATGTGCAGGATTTTTTGAGTTGAAAAAGACAAAACTACTTACAAAGTATAAATCTTAAGACTGGACTTGCACATGGGCTTCTTTACTGAGTCTTCTTTCTTGAGCTGACTGTAACATTTAGAAATGCATCTTTAATGCTTTACTTATACTGTTAAAGCCAATATAGATTTCTGGACTCTTCCTACTGTATCCAGTGCTTTTTATTCTGAGTCGTTTTTCTAGAAGGACTCTAGAATGTTTAAGTGATCATGATTCTTTCTACCCTGCTGTCTAGATGCCTTCAAGATGCTGAGGAAATGCTGAAAATAGCAGTGTCGCTAAGTGAAACACTGGAAAACAAAGTGAGTAAGGAATCATCATTTTTGAGTCATTTTTGATGCACTCATTTACTTGCCTAAAGGTCATGCTTTAGTTGTTGTCCCTTGTTCTAGTCTTTGCACCCATCTTTAGATGGATCAGCTGGCTTTCTGAAGGCCGTGCAAGGAAACAGAGTGGTGTTTCAGCATGGGTTCAACGGAATGGTCAGCCGACGTGAAGGCTGAATCCTGTGGCTGTGTGAATCCAGTTTTTAGATAAATGCATATTACAAGTACAGGGTATACAGTGGGCCTGTCCTGTCTGGAAACCTCTTTGCTTGTCAGAGTGAAATAATTTGTCTGGTTTTTACTGAAGAATAAATATATGTGACACTTGTCAAGTAATGACTTGTTCAATTGAAGGGATAAATCTGTTGTTATGTCTTACTTTTCAGCCTCAGGTGAATGGAGATGTAGTTAAATGGCTGTCTAGGACTGCTCAGGGATTTCTGGCTCCACTGGCTGCAGCAGTGGGTGGTGTCGCTAGCCAAGAAGTCTTGAAAGCAGTAACAGGAAAATTTTCTCCTTTGCAGCAGTGGGTAAGGCTGTCTTTGCTTTTGGATCTTTATTTTGACAGTGATGTTATGAGCGTATGGTTGTGTGTAAATGCTGTCTGATCAAAACAGCCCAAATTATTATTTTCTTTCCTGTTAGAGACTTGAGACTGAAAATTTTTAGGAAAAAATATAATATTTTTATGCGTACAATAAAAATGCAGCCAGTTTTAGTTAAAATTTTTGTATTTGGGGTTCAGACATCACATTCTTTTTTCTCACAAACAAGGGGAGCATTGGCCTGTCTGACTGCAAAGGTGTGTGATACAGTGCAGATGCCAGCTTAAGCTACTGTACATGAGAGCAGTGCTTTCAGACTCTCAGGATAAGTGTCAGAATAAAGTTAGATTTAAAAACTTCACAGTCTAATTTGGAGGGGTAACATGCTTGTCAAAAGCTTGTGGCTCATGTTTCAGCCAGTTTTTTTTCCCTCTGTGTCTGGGTGCTTTTTCCTGCCCAGTAAAATTGTGAACTGTAGGGAACTGAATGCTTTGTAGTCTTCCACTGGCAGTAAAAACTCAGTGCTTCTAAATTTCTAGACTTTGTTGCATATAGAAAATATTTACTTTGTTTTTTTAAACAGGAATAACATGAATGTTTTTAACAGGTTTTTATTGTTTTTATTTTTTTTTCCAAGCTATATCTAGATATGCTAGACATTGTAACGCCTCTAGAAAAGATGGGCTCTGAAGAATTTCTCCCACGGTAAATATAACTACAATCTGTTGTTTTATGTACTGTTCACATCTGAGTCTCAAGCAGGCACAGAAGATGTCTTTTAAAGTTAGTTCAGTGCTGTGTACTGAAGGGACAGATTTGGGGTTGAGAATGTGTGTCCTATTTGAGCATGGGAGGAACAGGAGTTATACAGGACTCAGTCTGATTTTCTTAGTTCATGTCAAAATGCAGTTTGACATCAGTGATACTACTGCAACTTACTAGTCTTCTGTTTTTGACTCCTATGTCTGCATAGAGGAGATAGGTATGATGCCTTGAGGGCTTGTATTGGAGACTCTCTGTGCCAAAAGCTGCATGATTTGAATGTTTTCTTGGTGAGTATGACTGACACTGTTACACGTTTTGCAAATGCTTTGTCAATACAGCTAACACCCATTGTCTTCAAAATAATGAGAGCAGCCCTAATGATGTGTGCCGCTGCAGAATAAATGGTTCAAACTTGTTATGGGACTTGTCTATTATACTTCATGGTTTTCACTTACAGTTCTGACTCTAAAAATGTAATTTTGTTCAGGTTGGCTGTGGAGCAATAGGCTGCGAAATGCTGAAAAACTTTGCACTTCTTGGTGTCGGTACTGGGCAAGACAAAGGATTGGTAAGTCACTTGTTAACTTCACTTTGCTTATTAAAAAGTAGAGTGACAAGGAATAATTAAATAATTAGACCACTTTATAATTTTATAAGTCTAAGCCTTATTTCAGATTGTTCTCTACACAGAGGATAGAATGGCCTCAGCATATAATAGAAGTAGTGCGCAATTAGAAGAAGAACACATTTGGAGTAGCCTTGCTCTGTTTTGATTTTAAAACAAAATGTAATCAATCAGTATAGACAGAGCTGTTAACCATGGTGGATGCTAACAGGAGTGCTTTGTTTTGACGAGTTTGTGTAGAGATTTCATCAAGATTATTACTCAGTGCTACACTTAAATTGTAACTTCAGCTGTTGCTTTTGCCCCTTCTGACTTAGGTTACAATTACAGATCCAGACTTGATAGAGAAATCCAACCTGAACAGGCAGTTCCTTTTTCGACCTCATCACATACAGGTAGGCTTTCTTGTTCAGTAAACTTCCTGAAAGACTGATGTGTTTTGTTTCCCTGTTGTGTTTCCCCACCAAGAGCTGAACTTGTGAGTGTATGTACTCCTGTCCAGAAAAGACTTAAAGGCTGTAATGAAATCCCATGTCTTTTAAAACAATGCCTAGAACCACACTGGTATCCCTCTTATCATTAGTATCAGTTGAGTAAAATTGGTTGGTGTGATCTTAATTTGTACTGGTGTCTTTGCCTAATGAAATCTCTTGAACTTGAGAACTGGATAAGGAATGCTGTGTTGCATAAGAAGCAATCATGAGTTAATATGCCAGAAATGTTTTACTATACCATTGAAATTTGGATAAAATAAAACAATGAGAAATAGACGGTACTGGCAGAAGTGTTCTCAATAGAAGAGCTGCTGCTAACGGAACTTGGCAAAAGTTGCTATTTTCTGACTTGATTCAGTCCTCATTAAGTTGGTAAATAGCTTGGCCAAAAAATGCGCATTCAGTAAATGCGTGATACAGAAATTATTAATTCCTTAGAAGCACAGAGAATATCCCTGTGTTTGCAAACACAGCACAAAATAAAAAGAGTGGTTCAGATCTTGACAGCAATGGGGAAAAGTGATTCCCTTGCCCAAAACCCAGCAGCTGAATTTTCTGCCTCCGGTTTATGTCTAGCAAATCTGGGAACAGATCACATTTTGGATGGATAGATAAATGGAAGGTGAACCGTCCAAGCTTTCAGCAGCTTGCCTGTCTTGAGTTCTGCTGCTCTTCTAAGTGCTTATCCCTTGGTAATTGAATGTAGTATTTTAAAATGGCTAGAAGTATTGGGTAGGTTAAGAACTCTTATTTCAATTCAGCTTCTGAAATTGGCTTTGCCTGGAATGCCTTACAGCAGTGTGATTATTCACAGGTTTTTGATGTCTGGGCTGCATAGGCATGGTCACAGTAACTAATGGGTTTGTCTTCTGACAGTCATGAACTGCTCTTGTGGCGTTTTTAGAGCATGAGAGGCAGCACATGGCAACAGTTTCAGTTACTCGATCCACTTCTGCTGCACCATTTAAGCTCTTTAGCCTTGTGGTGTCTGACACACTACTTTAAATAAAACTAAAAATAAAACTGGATTAATAAGATATTTGTTAGTAAGGGAGATATATAATTAGAAAATTTCCTTTATTTTATGTTTTGCATGCTAACATTTCTGTCAGTGAATTGTTGTCTCATCAGCAAATGAATCTATACTTCTGTGTCCCAGCTTTATTTAAATTGAATATTGTTGATACATATATATGTATCTACATATGTATCTACATATATATGTATATATGTTTTATACTTTCAGAAACCTAAAAGTTATACTGCAGCAGAGGCAACTCTGAACATCAATCCTTACTTAAAGATTGACTCATATATTAATAAAGTTTGTCCTGCCACTGAGAACACTTACAGTGATGAATTCTATACCAAGCAAGATGTGATTGTGACCGCTTTGGACAATGTTGAGGCAAGAAGATACATTGATAGGTAGGTTGTGGAAAGGAAGCGAGGTCCGCTTTTCATTTTATTATGTGAATTCTGCTTTTCAGTTCTTAATCTTCCTGATCTGCAACTGCATGTAAGATCTGACAGCAAATTGCTCAGATTTATCTTGCTCCTTTATAGGGATGCTGACTGGGGGCAGGAAAGACTTTATACTCATGGTGGAAACCAACTGTTCTGTTGTGCGGTTGCTGTTGTTCACATGGCAGACAGCCTTGGAGTGAGTTCTTGGAAATTAATAGCTGTCAGGGTCTGATAAGGGGGAAAATACTGTGGCAGTCTTAAGGTTGAATTATTTATGCATAAGGGTATTTATTTACATTTATAAGTAGGGATGTTTGCATTTTAAAGAATTACTAATGCTCCTAATACAGGTAGGGTCAGGTTTATATTACCCTGATCTAACTTGAAATAGCTGCTCTTTATTTTCTCTTCTTTTCACAAGTTTGGTGTAAGGTTTCCACTCTTCTCAAAGTGTCTAGAGTCAGTTCTGGTTACATGCTGGTAATATGTGCAAGGCAAGAGTGTAGTGATTACGCTGTATTCTCATAGTCTGTGTCTTTCCATGTCAGTCGTTGTGTAGCAAACCTGCGTCCTCTTGTAGACTCCGGAACTATGGGAACGAAAGGACATACGGAAGTTATTGTGCCCCATCTGACAGAGTCCTATAATAGTCACGTAAGTGTTTTAGGACCATGGCTTACCTTCTGTAGCTAGGCACGTAATGCCCTCCGATTATTTGTTTATGTCTTTATCTAAAATAAATGGCCTATTTGAGTTGTTGAAGATCAGTACTCTTAGGAAAGAATTACCTCCTTGTTTTATGAAGAAAAGCTCATAGGAAATGAAATTTGAGCAGACTGGAGATATCATGTCTGCTACCTAGCTGATGATTACACCTAGGCCAGTAATTAAAAACAACTACTATATGAATCATGAAACACAAGCTTTGGAAAAAATCCTAATTCTGAAGCATTTCCAAAGGACTGACTTTTTTTTTTTTCCCATGAAAGCTCCCTTCTAAATAAGAATCTAGCTCCACAATGGCACTGCAAACTGTTTTGTACTTGTGGGTTTCTTTCTTAAAACTACTTTCTGCCTGCTCATTCTGTTCTTGGTGACTATCACCTTCACAGGCAGGTAGGAGAAACAAACCTCTAAAGTAGGAATTAGTCTGCCAGTTTCTACAGGCATACGTAATAGTTCTGTTTGAATGGGGAAGGTGGAAATGAATCTTCGAACTCGTTTTCCCTCTTAAGTGCTTGGGAACTGCCTTTACAAGGTATAAGTTCTCTGGTTGAGAATACCACAAAATGGTGCCACATGGACAGAGAGACAGGATTTTGAGCATCCTATTGGTCTTGCAATTCGTCCACAAAGAAAGAGGTCTTTCTGGCCTTGAGTGGAAGGGTGTATTTCATGTTGAGAGTGTATGTGAATGCAAACTGCACATCTTGGAAAAGCTGGCTGGCAATTTCTTCTGTTGTTTGTGTTTTAGAGTTTGGTATTGGTTTTGAGTGTTGAGTTTAAACTGTTCTTCATAAAGAGGGAGTGATATGTTAGTGTTCATGAAAGAAATTTTGTTCTAAGTATAAATAAGCTACCTTGTATTTTATAACAGTGGAGTTCTAAATTTGTGTAGTGTAGAAATCTTGGTGCTATTATTAGCAGTAAACTTTAATAAGCCTGCATTTACAAACAACTCTCCTTAATTACAGCGGGATCCACCAGAAGAAGAAATACCTTTTTGCACATTGAAGTCTTTCCCTGCTGCCATTGAGCATACGATACAGTGGGCAAGAGATAAGGTAAAGGAATAAGCTTACTGGTGTTTAGCATAACTTAATATGTTTTTGGAAAGGTGGGGGATCTGATACGCTTCTTGCAAAATGTCATCTTTGTTCTTTTCATTTTCTAGTTTGAAAGTTCGTTTTCTCACAAGCCTTCATTATTTAACAAATTCTGGCAAACCTACCCATCCGCAGAAGAAGTTTTACAGGTAGGGGAATGTTGCCAGGGTAACACACAGGGTTTAAACTAATGCTTTATGGATTTTATTTCTATTTAAATTCAGTGAGATTTGGGTTATTTTCTGACTTCATTCAGAAAACCTGAAGGCTCATTTGACCAAGTCATTAGTTGATCTTTCATGGGAACAGTATTTCTGTTGTGTCTCATAATTAAGAGCCAAAGTCTCATGCATGGAATGCTTCTCTAGCTCATGTGTTCTCTGTACATGATGTAGAAACATCAGAAATACTGAGGCACTGCTAGCGATTGTTTAGTAGATGTCACACTGATCTGCAACCAGCTGGGAAAAGTGAAGAGAAGACTTAGTTTCAAGTGAATTCAACCATGTAATAAATTAGACTCAATTTTTAACTATCTTTTCTTGTGAGTCTATAATGACCTATGGTCCATAGGGCTGGGTGGAAATAAATCAAGTAGATCACAGGGGAAAACGCAGTGGAGAGGGTCACATAAAGGATATTTCACAAAGTGACTCTGTTTCCTTTTGCCTATAACTTACTAAAAACGTATTTACTGTTGACTGGATTAAGCAATCTTGGCTGTTTTAACATTTTCGTATTTCCTTCTCTATCTAGAGAATAAAATCAGGGGAGAGCTTAGAAGGCTGTTTTCATGTCATTAAAACACTCAGTAGAAGACCCCGAAGTTGGACTCAGTGTGTGGAACTAGCAAGAGTAAAATTTGAGAAGTATTTTAGCCATAAGGTAGGTAAGACCAGGAAATTAGGTGTCACTAGACTGATGAGAATTTTAGAAAACTTGAATGCCATAATAAATAGGTGTCCAAGTCTTTGCACTCACTTCCATTTCTTCTTCATAAATAACAAACTGTACTCGAAATTTAAAAATGCTATATCCCTTCCTCTTTCTCCTGTAGTGCTTTTAAGTCTGGTTTATTAACTTACTTCTAGTGGCTCTGTTCAGTACTGTCCGTGCAGTTTATTTGGCATTTTTCCAGATGACTAGGTATTGTGTTTTTTCCAGAGCAGCAGGATTATCAGATGTCTTTTGCTAAAGGAGAGTGGCATTTTGTTTCCCCTGCTAAACTTTTGTTGCTGAACTCATCTTCATATGCCTGATTTTCTAAAAATGTCACAGAAGGGTTGGCTGAAATGAGAGCCAGTCATTCTGAGAATCTGGTCTACAGTGTTGCTTAAATTGTGTGCGTGTGAATTTGTAGGAAAGATGTGATCATGAGGTTGCATATTAATAAACATAACATATATCTGTGCATATGGAAGCCCTGGTGGTAGTGTCACGTTGAGAAAACATTACATTCCCAATTGTGAATTGGTATGCAAGAATCCTAAAGTGACAACAGGGTCAGGGGGAATGCTTTGCTTGTTGGATGGTCTGGCTTGGTCTTTAGACAGATGAGATGACGTTGTCATTTTTGTCCTATGAACGAATGGGCAAGTCACTCTGTCTTGTAGTACTTGTGTCTTTAAGCTCTCCATCTTGACACGGGTGTCTTAGATTTTCTTAACTCTTTAAATTACTTCAACTATGTATCGGAGTGTCTTAAAAACTGTATCAAGATTTCACATCATTACTAAAAAGGAGGCTTGATTTAGTGTGGTCATGTCAATGTGTATATGAAATATTACTAAAGCTACTCTGGATTTTCCTGTAGGCTCTTCAGCTCCTTCATTCATTTCCCCTTGATACACGATTAAAGGATGGAAGTAAGTACGAATGCCCCTTTGTGCCTATTGTAAATTCACAGCATACATCATGCATTGCTGTTCCTGATTGCTTAGGATTTCATCTTAAGTCTGTCTTCTTACCAGGTTTGTTTTGGCAATCACCAAAGCGGCCACCTTTCCCAATGAAGTTTGAATTTAATGATCCTTTGTAAGTATGGTATTGCCACTGATGCATTTTATAGCATTCTGTAAAAGTCTCCTGCAGCAGAAAGTGCAAGGCAATGGCTTTGTAGCTCTAGAAGCTGGACTGGTACTTGATAGGTACTAGTGCAGACTCAATGAGCTGTCCCATACTTTCACTGCAGGTAATTTAACTTTCACTGACATGGGATTGTATGGTACTGTGGGAAGTTCTAACAACACCTAATGTGAAATGACTTAGAATAATCCTTTTCGATTATTGTGTGACTACGGAATTACTGAGTTGCTGCTGTTGTACCCTCCTGCCCCCATCTGCCCACATCACGAAATGCAGGATGTGCCAAATTAAGTTGACAGCCTAAAATGACCTAGTGGAGGGACCCCTTTTCTTCTTCATCACAATTTGTGTCTGATCTGGATGGCTTGGGTATTACAGATAAAGCCTTTTCAATCCTTCAACCATATCAATTTTTAAAATTATCTGGTGCATATCCACACCCACTTTGAGAAACTGTCCGAGTTGCCATTATTTTGTTTGGGTGAAAACAGAGATTATGGCAAATACCAAATATCAGTTTCTGAGGTGAAGCTTTTTATTATCATATTGATGTCATATGAGTGTTTGTTGTTGTTTTCTTGACTACAAAGGTCAAGAAAATATGGTTTTCATTAAATAACTCTTCACTCATCAGAGTTTGCTTAGTTTTGGGGAGGACTTCTGAGTCTCTCAAAATCTGTCATCTGTTTTGGACTGTGTGTGCTGAAGAGTGGAAATTCTGTTTTGTCTGTGTTTTCAAGACCTCTTTGAATATGATTGCAAACCTTTGGGCAATGGAAGTAAAAAACCAATCAATCAAAATAATTATTTTCCTCTTTTCTTCAGGCACTATGGTTTCATTGTGAGCGCAGCAAAACTCTTCGCAACAGTATACTGTGTTCCTTTCACAGAAAAGGTAATCTGTACTGTAACAGTGTTCCTATCACATAACTTGGATGTACGTGTCCAGTTTTGGCCCAATGTCCAGTTGCCAATTCTTTCCAAGAACTGATTAAAGTGACTCTTAAAGTAACCTATGATTCGGCACTGGCTGTTCAGCAACTGCTTACATTTAATCTTCTTTATTTAAATTCCTCTTTATTTAAATTCCTAACATGATTAGTGTGTTGGGAAGTTTCAGTAAGCATTGAACTCAGGAATTCTTATTTTGATGGACCTATTTCCTGTGCAAAATAATAAGTGAACTGAAAGAATATATCTTTAAGGCATATATCTTAAACTCTGGGAGTTTACTTTTTATTACTCACAGCCTCTGTGCTGCTTATCCTTTGGTTTTTTTTGTTACCCTTTTTTTTTTCTAACAAATTTCTTTTCTTCTCTTCCTGTAAGTCACATTTACACTTCAGTTCTCTTCAGTTTTCAAGTTTTCACTTCATACCACTCTGGTTCACTGTGGCAACTGAAATGTTTCATGGTGTTCCAGTGACGATGTTTCACTGAAATATCATTGGATATTTATGGGATTTTTTTGTTTTGGTATTCTTTGAAATGCTACTGGATATACAGTCTTTTTGTGTGGACCTTCTTGAGTTGATGTGAATTTAAATTGTTTTTCCTTCAAAACCATAAAAGGATCTGTCAGAGGAAACTATTTTGAAGATAATTTCAGCTGTGAAGGTACCAGAGTTCAGACCTTCAAACAAAGTAAGTGTGATACTTAATTTAAAGAAAAAAAATAAATCCACAAGCAGTGTCCCACATCTTCAGCTACTTCTTGCATTGATCTTGATGAGAAATAGACACACACTAAAATGTGTTTTGGGGAAACAAGAGTGTGGCATACAGAACTGATTTAACTCGATATAGCTAAAGTAGCTATGTACCAGATACTAAATGCACAATGTGGGGTTTTTTTGCCTTTTGCAATTGATGTGTTGTAGCATCGTTTTCCATGCACAAGTGTGATTGTAAGTCCACAAGCTTTTTTTTTAACGAAGTAGTAAAATTTTACTCATAAGCAACTTTAAAACAATCCAAGACTAGTGTCAATTTGTTATTTCTTTTTAGGTAATATAAAGGGAGTGTCATTACTTCTGTGTTTATTTTTGAAGTGTTAACTTCAAAACAGCTTAAGCATTATTGTACAGTGGCTAGCATTTGCCATCATATAAAATTAGCAAATGTTCCAGAGTGTTTTTGTATCTTCTTGCCTAGTGTTAACACTTGTCTCGTAAATGCTTGCCTTGTGAGACAAAACCAGTACTTTGACTCAGAATTATAGAATGGCTGAGGTTGAAAGAGATTTCTGAACTGCCTAGTCCAATCCCCTTGCTCAAGCAGGGGCAGTTATAGCAGGTCATCAAGGACTGTGTGCCATCGGGTTTTGAATATCTGTGAGGATGGAAACTCCGCAGCCTCTCTCTGCTACCTGTGCCAGTGTTCAACCACCCTCACAATTCTAGTTGAGTTTTTTTTGTTGGTTTGTTTTTTCTTTAAATTACTTTCTTATCTTTTATGCACTTCAGTTTGTGTCCATACCTTCTTGTCCTGGCACTGGGCACCAATGAAAGAGTCTGGCTCTGCCTACTGTACTTTCCCCTCATCAGATATTTATACACACTGATAAGATCCTACTGAGCCTTCTCTTCTTCACACTGAACCATCCCAGTGCTCTCGGCTTCTCCTTGTATGACAAATGCTTCAGTCCTTCAATGATCTTTGTAGCCCTTAGCTGGACTTGCTCCAGTAAGTCTATGTTTCTCTTGAACTGGGGAGGAAAGATGACAGGGAAGACAGGAAATCTAGTACAATTCACACTTGTGCTGTAAAAAGTTCATGTATGTTATTACTCAAGCACTGCACACAATTGCAGGTTGTACAGACTGATGAAACTGCAAGAAAACCAGATCATATTCCAGTCAGCAGTGAGGATGAAAGAACTGCTATTTTCCAGCTGGAGAAGTCTATACTATCTAATGAAGCTCTGGAAAGTGAGTAGTGCAAACTAGCTTCTTAGCTTAGTAACATCATGTGATTGCACTGCCAGTAGCGTGGCATTCAGGTTTTGGATAAAGCAGTTCTGTTATTCTGCAAGAAGCAGATAGCTGATACCTAAAGCTTTCTGAAGTGCCATGCAGATGACTGTCCTTACTGCTTGACATTACCCTATGTTGTTTCTGAGATTCCTGCGAATCTTTGGGTTCTCTGTTACAGTTGCATGTAAGTACAACCCTGAGGACAGCGAGCAGGCAGCAGGGAATTGAACTCTTAAGGAGGGGAAGGGTGCTGGCTGGATCTCAGATGGGCTGAAAGTGATTCTGGTACGAGAAGGTTGAGAAAGCAATCTGAAATCATCCTAAATTGTGAAGGCTGTTAAGAGTCGTCTTCAGCATCTTCCAGATATGTTAAAATGAGGGTGCTTGAATCCCACTTTTCTGCCTGGTCACATGAAGAGGTCATTGGGCAACAACTACATGCATGCATTTTTAGCCTCTGAACACAAGGGAGAAAGATTAGCTTAGCTCTAGCCCACCCCATGGAATATCAACTCTAACCTCTGTCTCCCATGTTACTGAATCTGTAGTGAAATGGTTACAGATGAACAAAGCTTATAGAGGGAATTCTCTAAGGATGGAGCTATAATGAGGTAGGCTGTATAAGAAACATCCATAGGACTGTCCAAAATATATTCCTGGTGTTGCACGGAAGATAAAATTTTGGAGCTCTGCTGATACTTTTTGTTACTCACTTTTAACAAATGGCATTAATAGGAGCGTTTCTGCTTCTAGCATGAGAAAGCAAGTCATAAGTAAAGCATCAAGCTCCAAAAATTTTTAATTTGTTAAGGTTCTAGTTCCCTATAACTTATGTCTAGAACATACTCAGTTTTCTAATAATTTTTGATTTTATTTTTTTTCCCTGTGAGCAGATGACTTGCAAATGAAGCCTATCTCCTTTGAAAAAGATGATGATAGTAATGGGCATATAGATTTCATAACAGCAGCATCAAACTTGCGAGCCAAGATGTACAACATTGAACCAGCAGATCGCTTCAAAACAAAGCGCATTGCTGGAAAGATTATTCCTGCAATTGCAACAGCTACTGCTGCAGTGTCAGGGCTGGTGAGTATGCTTTTTACAATGCTTAAAACGTGTGTTTCTTTCTCTCACTGTTTCTTGCCTAAACCCACTGATGTCTGGATACTGATTAACACTACCCTGACAGAGCCTTGTCAAAGAAATGGATTTATTTGAAACCTAATATTTTTTTTTCTCCTGTACCAATATAAAAGGTTGCTCTTGGTTTTAGATGTGGTAAGGCCCTTGTGGCTTTTATTTCTGATTTGCTGACCAGAAAGAAGAGTTGGAGATTAGCATTTTGGTTTGTTTTCTGCAATTAATACCATCTTCCATCAGGGTGCCACTGCCAAGAAAGGATCTGTTCTGTAGTAGTTCACATCCATGCACCTCAATAGAACTGCATGCTCTGTGGAGATGTCTTGAATGAAATAATTTTGGAAGGGTCCTACGTTAGGAACACTTTTCAATGTTTTAAATATTTCCATTAGCAGCAGCAGAATTGACTTCTGTGGCATATTGGGCTGCACCTCCAGATGTGATTTACTCTGCCAGTTGGACAAAGGCTGATCTCATTGACAACTTACTCTGTAGTTACTGGCCTCTTAACTAGTGTTGATAATACCAGTACCTAAAACCTGTGTTTGGTCTTATGAAAGTATGGGATTCTTATGTACTGCAGGTTGCATTGGAACTCATCAAAGTTGTAGGTGGCTACTCAGCTGATGCATACAAGAACTGTTTTCTGAACTTAGCCATTCCCATAATGGTCTTTACAGATACCGCTGAAGTAAGAAGAACAGAAATCAGGTAGGAAAGGCAATGGCAGAAGGGCAGTATTTGGAAACCTGGTAATTGATGCTTAGAGCTTGGTACAACAAGTGCAAAGTTTGTGCAGTTATTAAATCCAGATAACCAGATTAAGGCCTTATGTGCTCGATTGCAGAACTGTGATGGAACCACAGTTCATGGTCATACTCCAACTAAACGTTATAGATATGCAAGGTTATTTTTTGTTATTCTTTAAACTTAGAAGATCATGAATCATTTAGTGCTTGCTATCAAACTCTAGTATCCATTTATTACATAATCCTAAAGTGACACTTACTATTGGCAAGGGTGTCCCATAATGCATTGCTCAAGTACTTCCTGTTCGGAAAATACAGCACATTCTCTTTCTGTCCTAATTTTAAAAATAGTGGTTTTAAGGGTTTAGTTTTATTCTCAGTGGAAGCTGTAGCTACCGAGGCTTTAGAAATCTAGATGAGTTAGGTTATTAATAAATATCCTGTCTGCACAGACTGGATGCACTTCTGCATCTTAGGCAATAAAAGAACGGTTTTTCAGTATGTCTGAAAACTCAGTAAGTTCATTGCCAGATACCATGTTTACTCAAAGTTCTTACTGTGTCTCGTGGTCAGCCAGGTCAAAGAGCTGGAGAAATGGAAGCAGAAAGGGAAGAGTTTTTGGGTTTTTTTGCTGAAGATAAATTAGTAAGTCCCTAGAAGAGAGAGCTGTCCTTCAATACATGCGTAAAGGAAGTGCCTGAGTTCACGTTCTAAAGTAACAACCAACCTTTCTCTTTTTAAAACAGAAATGGGATATCATTTACAATCTGGGACAGGTGGACAATTTATGGGAAAGAGGATTTTACTCTGTTGGACTTCATAAATGCTGTCAGAGTAAGTTATTAACTATTGCACTGGGTTAATACAAGACGAGAGGAAAGGGTTTTCTTGTTTTGGGTGGTTGGTTTGGGTTTAGTTCGTGTTTTCTTTTTTTTCCTTTTATCAAGTTATTGTTCAAACCAGAGTAATTCTAGAAACAATTAGTGTCAACAGGAATGTCTCTTAAGTAAACATGTCCAAGCCTATTTTAAAATTCTTTGTTAATTGAATTGGCTGAAATGTATCTTAATAAACCCTCTGTCAGCATCCATGCCTTAGCAAGTTTTCTGGTTGGGAGTTTGAATACTTAGTTGTAGTATTAGCAGTAGTAGTATTGGCTGGCTTGTGCAGCTGTCCTAGTCCTTTAATAAGTTTTAATCTGTGAATTCCAGGAAAAATATGGAATTGAACCAACTATGGTTGTACAGGGAGTCAAAATGCTGTATGTTCCTGTGATGCCAGGTCACATTAAAAGATTAAAGCTGACGTAAGTATTACTGGAAAATGGATCGAGGGATGCGAGTGCACGTACAAATTATTTTCACTGGTTCCACATCATAAGGATGTGTGTCTGACAGCAATGTTTTCTTTCAAAAATGGTTGCTAGCCATTAGTATTTGGGAAAGAAAAAAAGGTAATTTGTTCCTTTTGAAAAAGAAGAAAAAGAGAAAGTGAATTAACTTCTGTGGTGAGGAGAGGAGACTTGCAAAACACTACTCTTAACTGATGAGTGACAGAATGAGAAACCCAAAGAAGTCTGACAATAAGGTTATTTTGGGAAAGAATGTACTTTGGTTCAAGCAGAACAAGACTAATAGAACATTTTAAAACTGGCTTATAACTAATGGTGGTATTTAGCAACTTCTCTCTGAAAGAATGAGAATGTTTATTCAGGAAGTGGTTAATGTATTGGTTGCAGATTGAGATTTCTGGAAGTCTGTTCAGTTCATAGTAATTCCTTGAGATTTTAGCTCATGTTAGCCCTTTTAAAAATAAAGACATTCACAAAGCTTTGCAGTGCTGCTCACTGGCAGGAAATTGGGGTATAACACACTGGAAGTTTGGGAGGGTGTGAGGGTAGGGCATTGGGTTTTGACTTGTAGGCCTTTGCAAAGGTTTAGTTCTACCTTATATGTTGATTGAACTTCTTTAGCTCAAAATTTGTTCCACACAGCTCCTGTGAAGTGTGTGGTGGTGAGTGCTCACAGGCTTTGCTAGAGCAAGTAGCTGCATTGTTCAGCACTGTTTTGAAAGTCTGCCAGTAGGTAACATCAGGCAAAGTAATGCATGTTATGGGCAAGCTTCAAATTTCCAGGGAGAGAGAAGCCTGTAAGTTGGTACTGCCTTTAGAGTGCCTGGCATACTAAGATGTGAATTTACAGCCTGACTCAAAGTAAGTTGTTTATATTCCTTCTCCTACAGCTGTATAAATCATTTTGAATGAGTGGGGTGTTTAGTGAAGTCAAAGGTATGGTGTGAAGCTGCCTTCTTGTAAATATCTTATGAATTTCTTATTACCCTGAGACTCAGTTCAAGCTTTCCATGTAGTTACAGTAACTTGGGGTTCTGTTACAAGCAGTCCTGCAAGCTTTTTAAGATACGTGCACAGCAAACTCTGGTCTTGTGTGTGTGTGTTGGGTTTTTTGTAAGGTGTTTAAAATCTTTCTCTCACTGTAGTATGACAAGCATTGCAAGACTCATGTCTGCTTTTCAGAATTACTGCATTGACTGGTAGCATACTCCTTAAAAGCAAGTTTTAGAGACATAGTTATCTGCCTTGCTCTGCAGTTTGGGGCTTCATTGTGCAAATGGGTATGACCTCAGTAGCTCTGCTGAGAAAAGGCTAATGCTTTGTGTTCTTGCAAGAGAACTTTGGGGAAAGCAGCTTTTTTGACCTGCGTGCTAAAGCACAGCCATAGGGAAATCCTTCTCTAAGTGAACTGTGAGGAACAGAAATGAGTGACTGTATTCCCCCAGCCTCCCAGCATTTGAGCTGACCTCATGAACTAGTGCTCTGAGTTGGCAAGAAAATAATTTTGAGAATTTCAAAGATAATGAAAGTGAGTTTGATTGACCTTCTGCTTCAGTATTTTACTGTGCAACTTCCAAGCAATAGCTGTAGCTTTTGAGATAGCAGAGAGCAAAGGAAGGAAGTCGGACCAAGAGATGACACGCTTACCTAGTTTAAACTCACATTGTGGTCACAAAAGAAGTCTCAGATCCTGGCTGTTTTTCTCTCCTCATTGCTATTCGCCTGCAATCCAAGGACTTGACAAGTCTTAACTCCAACAGATTTACTTTCCATCAGAACCGGGTATCTAGTGTCTGCTCTGGAGTGGTTCTCCCTAATAATGTATTAAAACCAGCCATTATTGGTAGATCAAGAACTTACTCCTCCTCATTGACCAAAATCCTGCACAGAAAGCTAACTTTGCCTTGTGTCTCAGTAGGACACCAACGAGAAATTATGTCAGTGAGGAATCCCATATGAAACTGGCCATTTTCTCTTCTCTTTTGAACGGAGCACTTGTTAGCGAACACTGTAATACCTCACTAACGGACTAGATCTATCAAGAAAATGGAATACCATTTGATAAAACTCAGGTAGAGGAACAGCTTCAGTGTCAAAATTAAAAGGCATCTTATATATTCTCCATTTTAATCTGGTCTCTAGTATGCTGAGCTTCATTGCTGGCAGTGAAATTCATCCTAGTCTGACTCTGACTTCCCATTGCAAATCCTCATTCTGGTATGTTAACTAACTGTCCTTCATTTCCTTGTAGGATGCAAAAGCTTGTGAAACCATCAGCTGATAAGAAGTATGTGGATTTGACAGTATCATTTGCTCCAGAGACTGATGGAGAGGAAGACTTGCCAGGGCCACCAGTAAGATACTACTTTGTTCAGGAAGACAATTGATGGTAGAGACACAAAAGTCACTCTCGGACCATTTGTTCTGAAAGAAGCGTGCTAATTTTCAGCTATTAAAGATGGTACTATATATTTCTTTTTGGTGAAGCCTTAATTAAAACAAATGGTGAAAATAGGTGGCTTTGCACTGAAGACAGACTGGATTTATGTTTTGTCTGCTCCTGTTTTCTTCAAACCTTTTTGCGCCAAGGAGGATTGGTAACCATGAGAAGGAATGTCCAGTACGGGCTTTACTGTAAAGACAAGATTTGTATTAATTTGTGGGGAGCTGAAGAAAGCAAGAAGAATGGTGAACCTAAGAAATGGTCCCCATGTGGCACTGCTTAGAGAACACAGTTAAGCACTGCTTAGAGAAGAGTGCAAAAAATGGGGAAACTGCCATTTTATCTTATTCCGGGCATTCTAAGAACATCTCAAATCCATTTCATATGTTACTTAATTCTCAAACAAGAATTTCATTCTTACCATCTACAGGTGAGATTTAATTAATCCAAAAAGTTTAAACTCCCCCTTAAAAGCAGATGAACTGCTTCACTGTGTTGTTGGTGCTCTCTTCTGAACAGTCTGCGATGCTGTGTCTCAGAGCAGCTATCTTATGTCAGTCTCAACATGGAAACATAGGGAGGCAGGTCTTGTGTAGGTGTAAATTGTCACAGCTCCCCTGAAGCCAAGAGAGCAGAAATTGTTGGTTATCTGCTCTAAGACTGTTCTTTGGGGAATACTGCAATATGGGGAAAGTGGAAACCTATGGGACAGCTGAGTTAACACTTGCAACAATAAAACTTTGTCTTCAAGAAAATGTTTGGTGTGGTTAAGCCTTTCTGCCCTCACCAAGTTAAAAACATTGTAGCAAATGATGAGGTTGAAAGGAGGAGAAGACCAGTGGCACTGGATGTTTGTCATAGCATGTTTCCTCAGCTGCTCCTTTACCTCTTTGGTACCATTTCCTTACAATGAATGGTTAATGCTGTACCCCTGTTCACAGTAGAAGTCTGAGCTGCACTGAACACTGAGGTGTTAACCATCATCAGTCAGTTAGTAGGATATCCAAGTATAAAGAATCTGCTTAATCAGAAATAATGAGGGACTAGCCTTGCTGCTGTGGTGAGGCAGAGCTCCATCACAGAAACATCTGTGACACCACCTTATTTTCTCTGTCATTCAAACACTGGATAGTTGAGCTGGTAGTTCTTTTTTTCTCCCAATGATGATGGAGTAAACTGTGGTTAGAATAAAAACCTATGAACTGGAAACCTTTTAATGTTTAAGCTTTAGAGATTGTGTTTGTGCATTATCTCCTGCTGCTGTTGCAAAAGCTATTGACTACTTAGCCATTTATCCTTGATCATAATTCATTAAGCTTTAGGGATGTCTTCACGTATCGTAAACATTATTGGTCAGGAATTTTACCTCTCCTTTTTTTCCTGCTCAGGTAGTTGTAGTCAAGAATAACAGCTATTAGGCTGGGAACTTGAACACCACAATGTATGGAACTGAATAGCTGAAATTCACAGCAATTATTCCAATATTTGGGAGTTAGTCTTAACGTGTGGGATATCTTCTGGAGGGTGTATATGGTTTTACAGTCAGTCTAGTTTATAGATTAAAAATTTCTAGATTAATAATACTGCTTTTTAAACTACCTAACATTTCATTTTTTTAAGAACTTGTTTTGGAGAAACTTTTTGAAGCAGGAGGAAATACGATTAGAGTGCAGAGAAGGCAGAAGCAGACAGTAGGTTACTACTTCTAATTATAATCTGAACTCTTAACTAAAATTACAAATTAGTGCTAAGGATCACTTAAAGGTTTAGGTCAAGTCAAAAGCTGTCACCTCTCACAGTTGGAGACTAGGAAACAAACGAAACTGAGTAAGTACACTCTGGTACTTTAGTGTGGTGTCAACATCATGCTTATGCTTTTGAAGTAGAGGCACATATAAAAATGGTAAAGTCTCACTACTTTGCTAGAATACCATCTGACGGTCCTCAGGGTTTAAAGTAAATTTTCAGATACAGTTAATAGAATGGCTTTTATTAATGACAACACATACAACTTTGTGAGCCCTTTGCTAAAAACTCCAGGTCAAGATTGGCAGCAGGTATTGGGACCATAATTTACAGACACAGCTGTATCTCTGTACTGTTCTTACTGTGTGTATCTGTTGGGTGGATGTCTGTTCTATAGGTAGGTTCAGCTCAGTTAAACAGTTTGATGGAAAACCTGAAAGTGCACAATGGCTACAGATTTTTATTAGCAGACCTCTAAAATTTTCTGGATATAAGTTTACCTAGGTAAAATGTTACAAGTAGTGACCTAAAGAGGACTTTATATGAAAGAATTGCACATGTCAAGTGGTTCATTGTTTTTCATGTTTTAAAACTTTCTGAATTGCTGATCTGGAGAGTGAATGTATTTATATTGAAGGTTGCGCAGAGTGGAGTGAGCTGATTCAGTGTGAGTTTGATACAGCCCATTTCTCAATCTGTTGCTGCTTCTTACCAAAAGTCTCAGCAGGTGCTCAGTATGATCATAGTAAAGGGCTCAATTGAACCTGGCAAGTGAATTTCAGTGTGCTGGTCTTCCAGATCTCTAGTGTTGTCACTATCAGTGCGAGTAGTACAGAGTCATAGCACTACCTAGAATCTGAGAACTGCTTTTTTTTTTTGTTTTTCTTTTCATTGAAATGAAAGCTTGCGTGTGGAAATGAAAGCAATCAAGAACTGTCTTTCTGCTAGAACACTTTGAGTAGCTTTCCTTCAGAATGTTATTCTTTGAAAGACTAGTTGACTTGCAGCGATAAAGTTTTATATCAGTATTAAACAACTTTCTCACTCAAATGCTTTTTGAGTTTGCTCATGTTTACAGTAGCTTCCCTTAATTTCTTGCATTCTTAATAGTTGCAGGAATGTTTGTGCATGCAAAACACAAGGCATTTAGCATCCAGCTCAAATATTCTCTGTTTAATCTCCATGTTTCTTTAATGCTAGGAGTTGTGAGGATTCTGTGTGAAGATCATGCTAACAAGACCGTTCTTGCAGATCTGATGGATTTAGGACTTTACCCATACAAGGAGTAAAAAGTACACATTTTCAGCTTTTTTCCCCACCCTTTTCCTATGTATGGTTAATACGTGAATGTCTATTTAAAAAAAAAACTATCAAGAATAATGACTACATAGAAAGAACAACTCTGGCACCAGCTGGGCCTCTGTGAATGCAGAAACCCTGTTACCTCATCACGGCACCTCACATCCTGAAATAATGCGGGTTTGCACTAGGCAGAAAGTTTATATATCTGTCTGACTTGTATCAAACATTAGTAAAGGCTTTAGGTAAGTTCATGTTATTAATTTTCCCAGTGTCTTTGAAATAATGTGGCTGTAGGCCAGTTGTTTGAAGAAAGGAATTGAATTTCAGCCAAATGCAACTTGCTTATTAAAGGTTTATCCATCCCTGTTAATTATCTCCTGTTTTGCAATTACAGAAAGAGTACTCTGCTGCAGCACAGTGCAGCAGAGTATGCTTTGTCCAAAGGTTGGTAAGTTTTGACCAGATAGCTTTTGAGAGTTCATTTTAGTAAGCACATCTTTTGGTATCTTGTGGTTGATGAAGTAGCTAGCGTGGGTGTTTGTTTATCCATGCTGCAGAAAGCTTATTTAAGCTCAAGCTTAAAAGTGCTACAGCACTGATAACACCAGCAGAATTGTCTTGCTAGTAGGTGAATCATTTTACGTGGCAAAGGTGAGATACATGAAGTGTTAAGTTCCCACTTCTCACAGCAATACACATTTCAATTTCATACTAAGGAAAAGCTGCAGCTCTAAACTGATGCCTACTGAGCAGCACCATCTTCACAAAGTGATCTCAAGTATTTTCATGAAAGTGGTAAGGTCTTATATTGTACTTTCATAATTCCAGTGGGTGCACCTTTCATATGGTCACACAATCTATTATTTAGAAACACACAGGCATTCTTTTAAAATAACCTTCCCAAGCCTTGACTGACCTCCATAATCATTAAAACAAGTAATAATTAATTTGTGATTCTCACCTGATATCAAAGGAACATGATGATCAGTCTTGGTCTGGAAACAAGAGCAACTCTACCTAGAGTGTTCCCTGTGTGTAGTGAAGGCGCCAGCTGCTTCAGCACCTACATCATTGCTGTCTTTGGCTGAGCTGTGTGAATGCTCCCCCACCACTGTCAGAAGATGTGTGGTTTATTTGTTTGGGCTTTTTTTGTTTTAAAAGAAAAAAGCCAGTCTCTAGAGCTAGTCATCTCCACTAACTATGGAGGAGTGTAGCTCAGCAGTTGGTACTCATCCTCTAAGCACTTTATTGAGTCCAGCTGCCTGGCAGAACTTAAAGGCTAAAAATACTAAACCTAGGTCTTACTGGTGATCACTTTGGAACAGGCAGCCCACTTGTCTTCTTATTCCATGTTTAATCTTCTACACGAATTGGGATTATTTGTCCACCCCAAATCACAGAAGTTTCTCTGGAAGAAGGTGCATCACATTCTTGGTTGAGGGCCAACAGAGCTGTTCTAGAAACTGAGAAAAAGTAGCCTGGGGAATGCCTTCTGTTTATCTTCAGTAGCATGGAGTTCCTGTGCTGCTTCTTGTACCTCTTTCTTTTAGCAAGACTGTTCCTGTGTGTGCCTTCAGCAACCACTTTGCTTTCAGAACACTGGGTCATCTGCAGCGTGTGTCTGTATGAGAAACGGCTTCAGGTTCCCTCGGGTTTGGGTCACAAAGTAATTAACAACATCCTGAAGGCTTGGGAGTGTCACCTGTTTCACAGCCAACAAACAAAAAACCACACACAAAAATAGCACCCACAAATAAAAAAA
>VZRW01009242.1:152213-185071 GCA_013398125.1 Aegotheles bennettii
GGTGTTGCGGGAAGTGACCGTGGAGCAGTCGGGGCGCGGCCCTCTCCTCTGCGCTCCCCGGGGGTGGGGGAAGCCCGCGGGGTCTGGGGTGCGCAGCGGGGCGGTCTCGGTGCTGCGCGCTCCCTCCTGGCCCCGGCTGCCGGCACCAAGAGTTGTGCTCGCAGGGCCTGGCCCCGGGAGAGCCCCGGGGGAGCGTTCGCCTGGCTCGGTCTCCGCACCTCAGGCGCTGTGTGCGGGGTCCCTGCGGGAGCGCTGCCCCCCCCCCCGTGCTCTCCGCGCCGCTGCCACAGAGGTGCCCCGCGGCTGTCCCGGTTCAGGTGCAGCCGGTGCTCGGTGGTGCCCGAGCAAAGCCGGGGTTCGGGCAGCTGTTGCGGGGGTTTTGGGCACCGCGGTGCCCTGCGGAAGCAGCCCCGGCCCAGCCCCGCTCGCTCGGGTGGGCCAGGACCCCCCCGCACTGCTCGGGGGTTTGGTCGCTCGGGGGTTTGGTCGCTCGTTTTGTTTTGCTGTCGAGTGTCACCATGCTTAGTAAAACTTGATTCTTACTTCTTCACAGAGTCACTTTAAAAAAGGCTACAGAACAAGGTTCTTCCATGGAGAAGGGTAATGTACATTTAATGTTTCAGTCTGAGGTAGAATTGTTCGGAAAACTCACGTTGGTGTTTGTCTGAGAGCTTTGTGTCACTAAGATGATGAAGGGAGTGGAACATCTCCCTTATGAGGAAAGGCTGAGGGAGCTGGGGCTCTTTAGCTTGGAGAAAAGGAGACTGAGGGGTGACCTCATCCATGGTTACAAATATGTAAAGGGTGAGGGGCAGGACGATGGAGCCAAGCTTTTTACAGTGCTGACCAATGATAGGACAAGGGGCAATGGATTCAAACTGGAGCACAGGAGGTTCCATGTGAATATCAGGAAGAACTTCTTTCCTGTGAGAGTGCCAGAGCACTGGACCAGGCTGCCCAGAGAGGCTGTGGAGTCTCCTTGGCTGGAGACATTCAAACCCCGCCTGGATGCGTTCCTGTGTGATGGACTCTAGGTGACCCTGCTCTGGCAGGGGGGTTGGACTGGATGAGCTTTCGAGGTCCCTTCCAAACCCTGTGATTCAGTGATTCTATGTCAGAGTTACTTGGCATGTCTTACCGAACTGATCCTGCGGTGTTTCCCAAACCTCTTGTGTTTCTTAGCGGCGGGAGGAGCAAATCATGGCTGGGGGGCAAAGCACCAAGGATTTCATTGTATTCCTCTGCTGAGGTGCAGCTATACCTGAGCTACCCCTAACGAGGCTACCTGGGCACGGGAGCAGTAGTCTGTGCAACTGTTGTGCCTTTCAAGAGGCAGAGGAAATGAAGCCCATGCAGAGCTCTGGCTTTTTCTGCCCTTGATGGTAAATGTCTAGAGAGCAGTTTGAGTATTTGCAGTGCTGTAGCTTTCTCTACAGGCGTGTTTAAGTCCACAAGATTTTGGTTACTGTAATCCATTTTTAGACATGCATGTCATGATCTTGCCAAATCTACCAAATCACCTATTTTTGAAGGCATATAGTAATCATTAGGGAAGAAATACTCCAAGATTTTTCTCTTGTTGTTTTGGTATTGATCTGGCTAGCAGATCACTTGTGCTGTTTTCACTTGTCCTAGGGCGACTTGAAATACTAATCCAAGCAGCTGAGCTGTTGGCTTGCTTGTGGATTTAATACCTCAAGCCAATTCTTGCTGCTGAAACTTTTGTAGAAGCACAGAATAACTGTGGGTAAGTGGTAGAAAGAGAATCCAAGAGTGACTTCTCGTGTGAAGGGATAGATGTGCAACCTACACACGTCTCGTGAGACTGGGTCACTGCAGGCAGCCTGACTTGGGGACTGATTTTTAAAAAATGTATTTGTTTCAAGGGAGAATCTCTGTTCATCCCAAAGCTCTTTCACCTGAGGGCTGTTGAGGTAGTTGTAAGTTTTCTTTTATGCTGAGAGATTTCTTAATTCTCATCATATTCTGTGACAGTGGGTCTTTTTCTCCTGCAGTCCTTATCCAGACAAGTTTCTTTGCAGATATCTGTGCATGGAAATGCTATGTAAAATATATTAAAGTTTAAACTAGTGGAAATAATAACCTAAAATTTTAAGTAGTAAGAACCTTACTTTTATGTTGCTTGTATAGGAACATGGAGTATTTTTGATTGAAAATATTTTTTTCCCCTCTTTTTTTTTCTAGAACTAAGATTGATGTGCAGCCAGGTCAAAACGTACTGAAAGTCATACAGGATTGTTTTGAAAGTAAGCTTCTAGTTGGTGTTTTGCTTAATTTGATGGTTAAAGAAAAAAATAATTCTTCTTTCTGTTGTATTTAGTGCTAAATAAATAGAAATAAAAAATAAAGATAAAATGGATAAAAAATGAAGTCTTTCTCACAGTCTTTAAAAGCACCCCCTTCCCAACCACTTAAAACTGTGTCTTAGCTGTCTTATAATCTTTTCTCCAAGTAGTTGATTTCCTTCTTACTTGAATATACATGACCTTAAACGAGCCTTAGCAACTTGTTAAAATAAAGAAAACCTGGACAATTCCAGAAATCTCTTATTTATATTTTTTTCTTAATAGGTTGTGGCAGTGATGTTACAGTGAGCTCTCCAAGTGCAACCTGTTGCCCAACTCCTATTGTCAGAAAGGAGAAGAGGACTTCAGCGTGCAGCCAAAGGGTAAGTTAGTTATGGCAGTGTCACGGTGTAGAGTTGGGTACAAGTTTGGTTCTGTGGGATTTAGTTCCATATGCGTGTTGAATGTCACTTGTATTAGAATATAGCCTGTAATTTAACCTTCTGTAATAGTTGTTGGTAATGTTTTTTTCTAGTTTGTTGTGCTGTAATAGTAAATGCTGTATGAGTAGATATATTTAATAGCTTATTTTCTCAGATTTTTGGTAATAAAAACTTTTTCAGCTTTTTGTCCAGGACAGTTGAATTTCTCATGGTCTCAGATTGAAGCATATGCTCCCTTATAACTGGTGGTGACTGTGGCTGTCTTGGACTCCACTGGGGTTGATTTCAGTCGCTTTGCCAGATATATGGACACATTTCTTAGCTATCCAATGGGTAGTAAAATTGAAAGATGATTCTTGTATAAAAGCAGCTTGTCAACTCCTGATAAACAGTTACATGTTCAATAGCTTTCATATATCTGTAACTTTAAAAAGTGGAAACAAGTTGAAGGATTTGTTATTGTGCTGTCTGGGAGAGTGATGCCAGTAGTCTACATTTAGCTTTAATGTCTTGCCTCAAGTAGTTTTTTGTGAGAATAGGATATTCTGTTAATAGCAGTGTTCAGAACAGGTGTCCTTTATAATAGTGTTTGTTTACTTTAGTCTGATGTTAGAATACCATATATTCTGAAAATAGTTCTTGCAAAGCCTCAGCCTGACTTAAGAGGTGAATTAAATTGCTTAAATTAATTTTAATGAAAAGAGAAAATAGCTTTCCTGTGGTCTATCAGGATGTCTGTTCAAAGATGCAAAAGGATTTTTACTGTATACATTGCTTTACGTGTTGTCTGAAATTTGAAGTTAGTTTTAGAAAGTCTTATATGATAGAAAATTGAAACGTAGTTAAAATAGAACTGTGCTTTCAATGAGTGAGAATTAAGGAAAGGAAATTGTATTGTGTTCTGTCGAAATTGACATTTCTTTCAAAATACTGTTGATTTATCAAATGTTTTACTTTGTCTCATTATTTGTTGTTGACTGTAGCAGCCAAAGGCAGGGTTAACTAACTCTGCGAAAAGAGCGTGTAGTTCTGCAGAGGCCTTGCGTCTATCGCCGTTAAGACCAGTCAGCAGCAGAGGTTGGTAGCACTATTATTGAATTATGTTTTTTGGTAACTATTTTTTGTGATTTTGTAAAGTTTTGAGTAGAAGAATTAAACCTGTTCTCTCTGTATAGCAGGATGCTCACATAAATCACCCGTGAAGCCTGCAATACATGATTACGTGGCTGATTCTAAAAAAACAAAGTCTCCTGTGTCTAACAGAGCAACAGATAATATATTAAAAGATGTTGACGTGCTATGCAGAAGTCCTGCCATGTTTGTGGACCCTGAGGATGATCATGAGTCTGTTGGATCACCTCTTGCGGAGAAAGCGAAAAGTTCTGTACATGTGTAAGTAGAGCGAAGTGTGGTGGTGGTGTCATGTCCTCCCCACCCATGAGGAGAAATCTATCATGGTCGTTTAAATAATTTATGAGTTTGAATTGTAAACTCATAAGAAATAATTCCAAGCTTTTTAGAAAATTTCCATATCTGGGTCTAGAAAGGGCAGAATTGTTTTTTTTAAAATATTATGGTGGTAAGGGTTAATTCACAAAAGTGCAGTACCCAAGTACAGGAAGCTCCTTTTTCTCAGGAAAGTGCTGCAAATCATCAGCTTCTCAGATAGTCTAGGCCTTTTCAGTGACTCCTATTTGACAGTGTTGACCTTCAAAGTTAACAAAAAGTATGTTGAAGCAGAAATGAGCAGTAGTTGTTCCTCTCATCCTGAGTATACAAATGTTTTCTAAAAAGCAGGACAACTTTGGTTGTGATCATTATCTCCTCTTTGGAAAATTTGAAGCCCAGCTGCAGTAGTGGCCCGTGGTCCCAGCCACAGTTCCGCTTTCCTGGAGGACTAATTTCTGGGGTAGATCTTAGAGGGGGACTGACACTGATCCCATTGACTCGCATTGATGGAGTGTGATTGGGAAGAGAGTGTGCCTAAAGCCTAGGAAACCTGACAATTTCTGAAGCACGTTTTCCTAGCATTAGGAATTTGTCTTGCTGAGCAGCCCTTACTTTGATCAGGAGTCACCCCATGTTGCTCATTGATTTGGACACTTGCTACTGTGCTGGGAAGTAGTAGTGCTAACCTGTGTTCCAGCAAATTACCAAATGGGAGCTCATACATAAGAAATGAGACACTGTCAGCAGGAGAAAAAGAGCATCTGTCCGTCCACACTGTACTTTGGTGCGCACTCAGGATTTATAGCATCATATCTGAATGCTGTTTCTCATACATAGATTACATTTGGATGACCAGAATACTCCTGCTGCAGTGAAGAGCCATGTGGAAGTTGAAAATTTGGAAGGACCTCGAACGGGGAGATATGAGCAGGTTGTTGTGCAAGGAACAGAACATACTGCTACATCTTCTGTACGGAAAAGGAAGTCTTTCAGTGCGTTTGTGACGACAGCTGTAGCAACAGGAGCATTTGAAAGAAGGTTTGTTTTGAAACTTGATATAGAGCATAATTTGCTAGTAAAATAACCCAGTCCTGAGTACTGGAGCAATATCCTTTTATCTATAAACGTGGTCTGAGAGAATGTTTTCAGACAGTCCAACAGTAGTGAAAAATGCCACTTGAGATAGAGTTTGAATAGTTGTTTCTAAGTTTTGCGCTGTTGGGATTTAACAGCACTGTTGCTTTTGTGTGCCAGTAAAATAGTACGTAACTGTTGAATATTGTTTCAGATTGAGCCTGAGATGTTTTATAGGTAGATTGCAGGAATCAGGAAAACCTTATGTGACTCTGAAGTTAGCGGTGATCAAGCAGTCTTTTTCAGACCTAATATGTATCTGACCAGTTAGATAGGAAGTTGACTTTCCAGCATCTGAGAAATAATGAGGTGTGAATATGAGGCCAAAGCAAGGAGAAGGAGGCCTAGTGCTCTTTTTGAAAGCTAAGGGGCAATGAATGATGAACTTTATAATAATTCTGAGGAATGTCCTGTAGCGTGTTTAGGTATTCTAGAGTCACCACTAGATTTACAAGATGGAAAGTAAATTTTTTCCCCAAAAATTATGTGAATACTTTGTCCCTCCTTTCTTTAGATATTCAGCCCCAACATCACTGACATCACCTCCTCCTGTGGAAGATCAAGATACAGAAAATGAATGTGAATTTTTAATTGATGAATCAGATGGTGCATCTTCAAATTGTTGGACTTCAGTACCCAGTAAGAACAAAAAAGCAAAAAAAGATGTCTCTGCAACTCCTGTTTCTAAATCTCAGCCCTCTAAAAAGCCCTCAACATCACTGCCATCACCTCCTCCTGTGAAAGATCGAGATACAGAAAATGAAGGTGAATTTTTAATTGATGAATCAGATGGTGAACCTTTAAATTGTTGGATTTCAATACCCAGTAAGAACAAAAAAGCAAAAGATGTCTCTGCAACTCCTGTTTCTAAATCCCATCCCTCTGAAAAGGAGAAGACGGGGAGCAAGAAAGGCAAGAACAGAAAAGTACAGGTTAAAGCACTTACTAAGCAGAAAATGGATGATTTGGATGTCATAATACATGACTTCGAAATAACATCAGAATCAGATCCAGTCTCCAAGAGTGAAGGAATCGTCCTAAAGTCTCAGAAGCAAAACAGTACTGGTAAGGGTAAGTTATTTGACAGGTCTTCAGACGACTTCCAGGTCATATTACTGGATTTTTATGTGGTTTTTTATTGGGAAATAAGGATAGAGTAGATGAGAGACATTAGTGAATTCCTAATTGATGTTTCAGTTACAGTTAGATTTCAGTGTATGTAAGGCAGTGAGATAGTGTTTTCACTTTTATTTTTATTTTTTTTTTCACCCTAGCTCTTCCTGTTAGGACATAAAAAGTTAAGTTAGCAGTGTTGCTTTTTCTGTGAGCAGGCAAAGAAGGTAGGTACCCACAGCTTGTACTTCTCTACATAGAAAGCAGGTTAAGATACATGCTTTGAACTGGAGAGAATCAGTTTTTAGGAATTATTTGAGAAGGGTTTTGTAGCAGGAAGCACTGAAAACTGGAAAGCAGATTGAGTGTACCTTTTCTGCCCTTTTTTTCTGCTGGGAAATATGGGAAGTACAAAATAAATATTGGAAGTACAAACTTTGGAATAAATATTGGAAGTACAAAAAAAATTTATGCTGAATTTTTCATACACTATAGTTCAGAGAAAGACTTTTAACAGACAGGAAAAATTCTAGTTTTGCGTGATACTTTTTTTCTTTTTAGTCTTGGATTTATTTTTACGCGTTCAGATGTCAATACATATCTTCAGGTTTAATGGGAAAAGTTACTAATACCCAAGTGTTTTGTGTGTTGGTAGGAAAGACTAAAAAGGATGCACTTAAACAAGGCTCTCCAAACCAGGAAAAGGACACGTCCTGGAAACCAGAAGCTGAAGAACTGATGTCACAGTCTGGATTGGAAATGAAGGCGTCTGATAAACAGCGAAGTAAAAGGAGGGTAATGCCAAGTGAGGATTCGCTTGTGCCCTCAGCTGGGCATCAACAAGAGCAGACTGCGTCTCAAAAAAAGAATCCCAAGTCTCCTAAGCAGTCAGCTTCAAAAACTCCCCAGCATTTAGGTCACAAGAAACAAACTGCTAAGCAGAAAGTTTCAAAGGGTACTGTAGCTAAGAGGCAGGCAGAAAGTTTGAGGAAGAAGTTTAAAAACTCTGGTCAAAAAAGCAGTAATAAAAAGCGTCGGTTACAAAGAGTGGAGAGTTCTGACAGTGAACCTGGTGAAGAAGAGCTTGAAGTAGAGCCAGTAAAATCGGATAAAGTGTTTCCCTCCCCCCTGCATCAGGAATTACAGACTCCTGTGATTCAGAAGTTGGCCAAGTCTGGCAAGCCTGAGAATTCATTACACACATTGGAGTCAGTAGGTCGTGCAAAGAGCAAAACTCCTGTAAGAGCACGACAGCATGTCACGGATGGTGTGGAGAATTCTCAAAAGAAACAATTGTCTGCTAAGTCCTCAAGGAAGATGCCCCAAAAGATTAATCGCAGAAACAGTAAAGGTGTTTGCTCAGACGCTGGGGACGCTGAGTTTCAAGCGGATTTTGACAGCTCTACTGTACAGGACGTGGCAGGAAAAAACCAGCAGTTACCAGATACGAAAATAAAAAGTAACAAAAGAAAACGTAACACACAACATGAACAACAGTAAGCTTTTAGTATAATTCCTTACAAATGTGGTGTAACTGGGTAGATAATTAAACACATCTTGTTAACTTCTAAGTAGTAATGGCCCAATTGAACTATATTCAAGCGGTCTGAAACTGCCACAGTTAGTAGAGAAATCAAGTGGTGTAATCAACATCCTGTTCTCAAAGGTGGGTGCCCAATCTAGTGTCTGCTTCTACACAAGTAACCTTGTGCTAGAATTTTTAAAGTGTTCTTTTGAGACTTGAATAGCAGATCCAGTTTAAAAACAAACAAGACAAAAAACAACACGTGCTTACACACCCTCACCACCTGTAGAATACCTTCACTGTCAGGTTTGTTACTTTGCTTATAAATTGAGAAAATACAGTGTTTGATTCTTCAGCTATATTTCTTTTTGTGGAAGTAACTTTGCTAATGTTTGGTAATCAAAAGAGGAAATTCCTTTAACCAATCCAATTTTTTAATCACTGTTTTTTGCATTGTTTTTTTTTTTTTTAAATGTTGTCTTTGTGTTTCTCATCGGTATGCAAAATTACTGACCTACAGGTTCCTTTTTGTAAGTAAAATTGACTTAACAGTAAACATATTTTTTTTTTCTCTTCTAGACATCCTTTTGCAGCTGTGGAGACTATGAGTAATGAAAGGTAATTTCCCAAATTGTCTGTAAATCTTGCACTTAATCCCACTGAGACAGAACATCTGTTTGGTGCTACTGCTGTGTTCTGTGTTCTACTAGTGAAGAACCTAGTAGAAAAGGGGTGATTCATGCCTGAAGTGTTTAAATACCATGCCAATACAGTTGTTAAACTAGTAAAATCCTTCTTCCTGTCATCAGTAAGGTGTCACAGTAAGTTTCCTGTCTTTGGCATTTTTTTTTTCCTTTGAGGCTTGCTTCCATGTTAGTGTCTTGATTTTTGAACAGAAATACCAGTGCTCCTACAACTAATAGCAACTGTACTAGTAAAGTTGCTGTTAAGTAGGGTATAGAACTGTATCTACAATCCAAACACTTTGTGCACGTAGATATGCACATATCTTCTTCATGGGATGGGAACTTGATAACAAAGCAAACAGGAGTGTCAGTCTGTGAATTTATTAACTTCTGTTGCAATTCTATTTAAAATTTTATTTTTTATTATGAGTGAGCCTACTGCAGACTGAATGGGACAAATGTGTAGTGTAGGTTTCCTAATCTAACCTTGAAACGCATCTTTTGAAGTTTAGGAGGGTCACAGCTGAGCTTCAGTTGACATGGTGAAAGCAGTGAAGCAGCTACAGGTGGGAAAGGAGGAAGTTTTAGGGGTACAGCTAAGGCTGTAAGAGAAGTCCTGTTACAAGTTATTTGATTGAAAGAGCCTCTCTGGTGGGGTTACATACATGTTAATGATTGTCATTTTATGGGGGAGATTTTATGGCAGAATAAATACAAATGACAAACTGTTTTACTGTCCTTATAGTATGCAAAGCATTTTTTTAAAGTGCTTCTGTAATCATGATCTATGGAAAATTGTTTGAAAGGTGGTGCTGCAGAGGAGAGGAAAAGGTCTTTTTCTTCTGGAAGGGAGAAAAAAAGAAATAGGAGTTACAAGATACTTAGGAAACCTGTCTAGAGAAGATGTAAGCACTAGTTTGTCTGCCTGATTACCGAATAGAGGAACAATTGATGAATTTCAGACCTCTGATTCCTAACTAGTGGTCATTTGATTCAGTGTCTAATTGGTACAGACAGATATTTAGAAGGAAAAAAAACCACCCCACATGATATGAAAAAGACTTAAATTTGCTATACTTGGTAGTACTGTAATGTTCCTTTGGCATTTAACATATTCAAGCTGGCGTGTTTTTGTTTTTCTTTTGAAGTGGGCCTGTTCTAAAATATCGTGGTAAATCTGCTTCCAGAAGGAAGTCTGTTGAACACGATAATACATCTTCAGGTAATGTGTAAAGTTGGTATTTTCTTGCATTTTATGTATAATCTTTTTATAAGCTGTAATTGATGGCATGGTTGTTTCTGTTGTATTCTGGTTTTCCAGAATAAGAAATGCAGATTGTACTGGCTGTGGTCACATCTTTGCCCAAGCACATGATAAAGTGTGCCAGCCTTGCGTTCTGTTAGCTTTGGAAGGACAGGCACTACATGATGTGGCATCAAGCCTACCAGGATAGAGTTATCCTTCCAAAATACTTGAGGCATAGTTTTGTGTGTGTTCTAAATTTGTTCTAAAGTTAGACTTGAGTCATGCAAAACTGAATGACATTGCACCTTGATCAATAAGATTGTACGTGTAGTTACAATTTGCCAGTGTTTGTTTTATCAGAGGGATAGGTCTGAGGAATGTTTACTTGAATGTACAGTTTTCATGTAATTTTCAAGCTTTGACTGTTTAAAAACTAATCACATGTGCTGTTTATCTACATTAGGTTTCATGTATGTTTGAAGAAAAAAATGTTAATGGGAACACTAACATTGGGACTTCTTCTTGTGTTACCTTTGGTTGTGTCTAGTGGGTAGATTGAGTAAAAAGAAGTCAGGAATAGTAAATGCCTATAGTGGTGTTTTTTTAATGTAATTTCAGATATTTCTGAAGACTTAAATTATATAATAAGAGATGTGTTCTCAAACAGCGCAGCAAAGCAGAAAATAGGTAAGATTATTTTAAAATATCTTAATGTAAGTACATAAATACAAATACATTTCCAATTTGATGTAAACTTTGCTGAAGGAGACACAGGTAAACACCTAGAAAAAGGTTCATAAATATTGTTAATGTTAGTAAGTATGTTAATAAGTATTTACAGATAAGACTTGTGAGTTCTTCAGGGTACTATAACCCTGAACTAATTTTTAAGTTACTTTTAAAAACTTCTGGTGTTTCTTTTTTTATTACTATATTCAATAATTATATTTTTTACTGTCACATTTCCATTTTTCATTCAATATTGATGACTCAAGACACTGTGTACAGTTTGGTGAGAACAGGAGGTTTAAATTAGTTTTACACTGTGTAACTGAGGGTGCAAGTAACCTGCCTTCTGTGGTGGTCTGAGTCTGGATAGGATGGAGCAATGGGTATGCAGTCAATTGTAGTCCTGTACTAGTCTGTTTTTATTGGTTTTTATTGCCTTCGTTTTATGCACAACACTATAGTTGTCTACCTTCAAAAAGCATTTTAGCAAGTTTTTTTTAGTTTATCATTTTTATTTTTAGCATTTAAATATTCTTGCCTAATTTGCTATCAACTCTTAAGGGGCTTTTGTTTTTTCTTACAAACACTAAAATACTGACTCTTACTGTATTCCTATATGGCAGCTTAGAAAAATGAAAATTGAGACACTGTAATAAGTAAATCTTAAGATAAATTTGTGAGAAGTCTTGGAAGTGTGTGTGGTTTATGTTGGCAAAATTACCTCGACCTTGGAGATGGGTCTTAAGAATCTGGAAGAGGAGGGGTTGCTTTTGCAGTCTCTGTTACTCTCCTCTTGCCATAACCAAGGCAGTATCTTTCTGGTAATGAAATCTCTCAGATTTAGGCAGAGTTCTTAGTCTTCGTTGAAAGATTTGTCTTCACAGTTGTAGCTCCTTGTGTTTGTTCCCCTAATGTCCATATCTTAGTGATTCATTAAGATATATAGAATCATGGAATCTAATGTAAAGTCAGCATGGTGACTGTTTAAGAAAAAGGAGAGTAAAATACTGATGTATGCAAAAGAAGGCTTTTGGCAATACGTGATTCCCTTTCCTTGTCAGAATAGCAACGTGATATAAATACCAACTGGGAAGAGCTTGACCCCCTGATATGGAACAGCAGGAAAGGGTATTTATTTTTTTCTGGTTTTGAGTTTGCCTTTCATACTTAATGTGAATGATGTCATTCTTTAAATTAGTATTGCCTTCCAACACACCTAATGTTCGTCGGACAAAAAGGATACGACTAAAACCTCTGGAATATTGGCGAGGCGAGCGTGTAAACTATACAGTGACGCCTTCAGGTATTAGTTCCAAAATACCTATTTAAATGCTTTCTTTCTCCTTGTAGGGCAGTAAAGAGAAATCTGTGGGTTGATACTGTGCCATGAGAGTTTTGAAATGCTTGGTATTTGGTAATTCTTAAAAAGGTAGATTATTTATGCTCTCTAGCTCTTTAGTCATCTTTCTGTGCAGTCTCTGCCTCCCCTGATGCTCTTGTGTCAGGTAGAAATGTTTTATCCAATCTTGGTGTTAAATTCCCTGAGTGATAGAATATATCTTGTTCTTGGCGATTTTTTTCTGACAATTCAGCCTAATTTGGTCCTTTGCTAATTAGTCTGCTTGATAGGAGTATTTCTTTGTGTCCTTAGATACTTTGTCTAAAAATTGACACATCATGGTTTTCTGAAATGTTCTTTGCCTGAAACATGATCAAATTCTTTTCAAAAAGTCTCAAGTTGCAATTGCATAACAAAATTCTTGATGTTAAAAGACTTTTGGTTCTGGCTTTCTAAAGCTATCTGAAAAGTTCAACATCAAGAAAATATATTCTCAACTGTAATCCTTGTTGGTTGTACAAGTCTGCATTCTTGTGAAATTATTATGAATTAATGGACTTTGTTTAACTTCCTTTTCTTTCAGGATCACTTGTGATTAGTGAAATAGTGTGCCCTGAAAAAGAAGCTCCCAGGAATATTAGGCAGAAGAAGCCTGGTCACAAGCAGAAAAGAGGTGAAAGAAGTACGAACACAGACTTATCTTTCTTTTGATACTTAAAAAAAAAAAAGTCTGTAATTAAGTACTCTGTTGCTTTAAGATTTTTCTCCTGAAAAACTTGATATTCTCTCTAGGTGAAAATAATTTTATAAAGAAGTATGTTGAAGTGATCTGATGTGGAAAAACCTGTTTTATTGTGTCTATAGCAATGCTATATGGTCTTGTCATAAGAACTTTAACTTCTCAGCATTAGAAAGGAAGAGATAGAGGACGTATCCAGAAGTGTTGTGGTGCATTTGAAGCAGGAGTTGAAGAAAAGAAGCTGTAATTGTGTCCTTGTTCAGTTTGTTGATTAATAATGCTAATGTGTTCAGTTTCGTAATGCACAGTTCAGGTGTAAAAACCTCTGGTCACTTCATTACCTCTGGTAATGTCACATCTGAAAAGACAGCATATAGTGTCAATACAGTTTTAAGCTATTGTTGATTAAATACAAAAACATAACGAGGTAGGTGTAAAAGAGTTTTAAGAACAGTGCACAAGATGGTTAAAAGTGGGCAACAAATCTATGTTTAAAGGAACAGGAAGCTTTGCTAGAGCCAGTAGATAATAAATATGTAGGTAGTGCTCACAAAAGAGAGATAGAGTCCAAGTCCAAAAGCCAAATTATTTTTGTTGTGCTCTGTGGAAGATGTTTTGGTGCTAAAGGACCTTTCTTTATGGGGACTGGCTAGAACTTGTGTTTTGAGACTGAAACATTTCTATGTGAAGTTATGGAACAAATAAAACAAATGCTAACAAATGTGGAAAACACCATATGGTCCTGTCAGTTCTAAAAGAAGTCGAGGTGAAACAATCATTAGAGAAATACGGAAGAAAACAGCCAATGTTGGCACAACTTTCTATTTTTCTAGAGTATTGCATGTAAATTTTATTCCTTACCTCAAAAAGAAAGTAGTAGGACTAGAGAATTGTCAGAGAAAGCCTGTCAAAAATATGGAAGGACTTCTGTACAACAAGCAACTACACGGTAAAGGCTCCCCAGCCCTGAAGAGAGTACTGCAGAGGTGTGTGAGAGACCTACAAAATATCACGAGTGGCATGGAGAAGGGGGCTAAAAATAAACTGTGGGGTTTTTGTGTTGGAGTAATTCGATTACTCTTTCTTATAGCATTTTGGGGGATTGAATTGCTTTTGGCCAGTGATGGGAGACAGGATCCTGGTCTAGATCAGCCTTTGATCTAAGTACAGTTTATGCTTTAATATAAATCATTTACAGTCCATGTAAACCTGAGCTAGTAGTGACTATTCATACTGTATCTTACAAGAACTATTGGTTGCCTTAGGTGATTTGAACTGTCTTCCAGAAGTGATGGATTTCTTCTTTAACAAATGTTCATCCTGAGAGATAATCTTTTGCTAGGATCCTTGAATTTTAAGTGATGTGTGTAAGGACCATCAGCTGAGTAGAATTTCTAGGACATATTCTTAAATTTAATTGATACGATAAAAATTTTGTGGTCATAGGTGTAGAGGTGCACCTGCTTCTGCTTCTTTTTATAGAGAGATGGTTATGTTGCAGCAAAGGTATTTCAAACACAGTAACTCTTCCTACCCCTGATTGTCTTGACGTAAGAGTATTTAAGCAGCCATGGGTGCCTAGAAAGTGCTATAGCTTTAACAACCTTGTTCTGACTGCATTTAAAGGAATTTCCTGTGCACTATGGAGCTAAAATTGACTGCTTAAGAGAGTTCTGCAGGAGAGCTTTGGTATATTCATTCTGTTGTGAATGTTCTCCAGCATCTCTTTTCTATTTGAAAAATGTAAGGTTGTCATCAACTTTTAGGCTATTTAGTTCTTTGGGAAAACCCTTTTTTACTATAGAAATAATTCTCTCATTTACACCTTACAGTGAGATTCCTGTAATGGTATTTCTTGAGAAAAGGAAAATTGAACATGTGCTTATTCTTTTGAATACTTTATCTCTTAAGTGTCCTGATGCCCATCAGCAGTAGGCAAAAGGAAAAAAACTTGTTCTTCATGCTTCATCATGTATTTTCTCTTAATATCCTCTCAGCATCTGTTGCTAGAAGAGCACTTCTCTTAAAACACAGATACTTTTGAGTAAATGCTGTCATTAATAGCATAGGATAAATAGTTGGCATTCCTCTGGATTTAGAGACCCTTTTATCTATTACACACAGAAATAGTTCCAATGAAAAATACATTTTCAAAGAACTGTTATCAATGGTTTCCTTTTATTTGAAGAAAGTCTATTCAGTCTATTTAGTCACTTACTAAAACAAACTTAAGCACTTACGTGTGAAATCTAAAATTGTGGAAAAGTTGTGATTAATGAAGTTTTTAAAATGTAGAGTTCTTATTTTTCTGGTTTTGTTGGTTTTGGTTTTTTTTTGTCTCCTCAGGAAGTGAGATACCTCCAAGTTTGCGTCACACCCTAGCTGACACTTCTAAGCCAACCATTGTGGTAGACCCAGAAACAAATGAGGAAGTACTTCTAGGTGAGTTGAGGGAATGTGATCAAGGGCCTTTATGAATTACATAGTAAGTGTTCAGACTGATAAGCAAAAAAATTTTTCATGCCACATTGGGTGTAAAAAAAGTGAGCTGTTGAATATTCATTTCTCTTCTGGAGAAAATTCTAGGGGAGACACAAAGTGTCCTAATTTTTCAGCCAAGTATTGAGTCTTGCTCTTGGGGTGTTGCACTGAAACAATGTAATGCTTATAATTTAAGAAGTAATTACTAAGAAAGTAACATAAATTATGTGTGAGCATCAATGCTAATCTTCTGGACTATTTTTGTAGAATGTGTCAACACTGAAAGCGGTCACTCATGCTTCTTCAAAAATGAATCAGTAGAAATATATAAAAATTTGAATACATCTGATTTTGCCACTGGTAGAGTGATTTTGAAACCTTTGAAAGAAAAGGGACACCAGTCTGTCCACATGGATACAATAGTAAGTATGCTTTTTTCTTATTTTTATAAAGCAGACTGTGTTATCAGAAAATCTTAGGATGGTTAGAAGTAACATGAATTTGACAGGTTTGTCAGGGCTTTTTTCCCCTCTAGTGTAAATAAAGACATGAAACATTAATGAATCATTCAATTTGTGAAATCAGTTACAATCAAAGAAACTTCCTAGAGGTACTTTGCATGCACGTTGCCCTGCTTTGCTTCATGTTAGATCTGTATGTCCATGTGTGCTTACTGTCTGGGTCTTGCAGGCAAGATAGAAGTAGCAAATAAATAAAAATGGCCCCCACCCTCCTTTTAAGTGTGCATCTTATTTTTCAGCACAGTGGGGAAAAAGGGATTGCAGCTCTGCTGGCTTATTTGATTTTTTTTTATCTGTATGACAATATGTATGCAAAACAAAGTGTGTTTTCTTGAGTAACTTTCTTAAATGTTTGCAAAGGAAACATTGCTAATCTTGGAACCCTTTGACTTTCATTAAGGTTTTCCATGTTATCCACGGCAAAGTTATTCTTACCTTACACAAGACATCATATTATCTGACTACAGGGGACTACTTCTATGTTCCAGCAGGTAATTACTTGTGTTTAAAACCAGTTTGTTGGAGAGGATGAGACTGAATTAGCAGGCTAGGAAGCAAAACTAAGCTAACTGATGGGAAGAGATAAGTTTGAGTAGAGAGTGGGAACGTATAGGGTTATGAAGAAAGGAATGTGACCCAGCACTGGACATGGCTTGATGACCTAACCTTTGCAGTGATACAAACACTTGCTTGTTTATGTGAGTTGGCCTCAAAATTTTTGCTGACACTACCAAAATCTAAGAGTGAATTTCTCCTGGTGTTCTGGTTCTGTCCCTAGCTGTAACACTGGGGAAACTTCACAGGCACCTTAATACAGTAGTAGTTAATACAGTTGTTTTGGTCACCATCTGTTTGCTGTTTTTTCTGTGTAAAATTATGAAAATCCATTTGGATCAGTTCACCGTATTTCACACTTTGTGCTTGATATCTGAAGGTGCAGAAAGTCTTGTTGAACAGGTTGTAACTTCATCTGGGTTGTTGAGAATTTATACACCTCTGAATTTGCCCTTCTGAGGGGCAAATTCTGAATGAATTCCATACGGGAAGCTGCCCTCCAGTGAGTAAGACACTAGTCAGGAGAGTTTGTACTAATTGTAGAGCATGTTCATGAAGCTGTAGAGAGCTTTTGTACAGCTTGCTTGTGAAAAGGCTATGTTAGAAAATGGCAAGCTCTACCCCTTTCTTTTCCATTAACTTTACCATGACGTCCTGATTGAACAACCATTGTTTAATTAATGCTTGATGCTTTGAAGTTTTTTTGTGTGTTTCAATCTTAAAGAGTTCAGGTGTCTGCAGAGACAATTCTGTAGTTTGCTTTTTGGGAAATCAGATTATATAAACAGAAAGTTCTGTGTGGCCATAAGGATCTATACTTCATTTGCATTCTTCTATGCTTCTTGATGCCCAGTCTCAGTATGCCTGGATGGGCAATGCAATGGTTGTGGGGAGTGATCACATGGTAATTCATCAAGTGTGGCTGTATATGAGTGTTAGGCTGTTGCTCATTCCTGACATTTGGTGCATTTTAGATGTTTCTGTATTTGTGGTTGTGTAATAGGACCACAAGTGAATATCTGCAGGTAAGTTCCCATGTGCAGTTTTTATTGAGATTTTCTATAGGAATAAATTGACTTCAGTCACCTTAAAGTCTTCTTGTGGGTTTTGAGAGTGAGAGCTCAAGCCCGTTACATTCTTTTAAGTAAAAATCTTCTCAGCTAAGGTACACGTTATTCTCACCATGGGTTAAAATAAACGACACTAAGTGTATTCCTTGTTATCTCTTTGAAATGCAGTGTGTTAGAAGAGTAGCATCCTAGATTAGGGGCTAATACTCCTGTTAGAATACATTAAAAAAATTCTCTTGGCTGAAGACAGAACAGGTCTTCAAAAACTGCTAGTGGCTTCTAAAGAAAACTTTTTCTGTTTTTATTTGTAGGAAATGAATATAACATACATAATCTTCTAAATGAAGAAAGTGTTCTTCTCTTCACACAAATTAAAAGAGTCAGCTGAAGAACTTTCTGCAGAAAAGTTTGCTGAAACACTTTTCAAGCTTTTGTATCTTTTCAAGTTGTTTTTGCCTACAAAAACTGTTTGAGTGTGCCCAGCTTAACATTACAAAGCAATACAGAGTAGCTGAAATCAATGTAAGATAAGAACGAAACCAAAAGAACCTCAGTAGTTTGACGTCAAACTGAAATGACATACTGAAGGGCTTCACTCTGCATCCAGTTATGGTTCTTGTGTTATCCAGAACTAGAAAGATGTATGTATAAAATTTGTGGGTAAAGCACATCCTTGCTCCAAATTGTATTTGCAGGCCTAATGTCCCTAAAGATGCTTAGCACTTGAAAAAATTTTGACATCTTCAGCTAACATCTGATAGCCTTAATGTCTACTTGGTACAAACCATTTAGAATAAAATGTAGGACCATGCTGCTCATGTGCCAGAAATGGTTGTCTAGGAGATGGGCTGTTGGAATGCTTGTGTGTTGGGGTCCAGCTTCTTCTGTATTAATGACAGATGTTTCTTCCTTGTCTAGCAGATGTAAGACTAGAGCCTCAAATTCAAATTGTAAAATGGGAGCTCTTAAGTAGGAGCTTGTCTGTTGTATCTTTTCTATGGAAGCTATGGCCTGATTAGCTCTGAACATTGTGGTTAGCTTAATTTTGTGTAACAGCGACAGGTCATTGCCAAATTGCCAAATTTGCCAATTGGTCATTGCCAAAAGCTTTTGCAAAGTCTGTGTAGCTTGCTTGCTGTGTTCCTGGATAATAATGAGGACCTTTGGGAAAACTGTAATTATACTGTATACTCCAGAAGCCAAGTCTAGACAGCAGATGGTATATATAACATTTGTCTCCCAAGCTCTTCAAGGTTTCTTCTCATTGAAGATAAGGATAAACTACAGCTATTCTGCTATGGTGCTTTCTCTTTGTGGTCACTGCTATTCTAGAAGAGGGAGGAGACAGGGAGAATTGAATTGGAGTTGTAGACTTTGGGACTTGAGGATTCAGTGTTGACCTTATAAACAGTCTTGGTCATGTAAGATCTAGAGTATACATTAAACTAGGAAAGATGATTTGGCTTCAATGTTTCCCTTCAGCTCTCAGCTGCCAGCTAACTTTGTGTGTCTGTGAAAGGACTTGGACACAAAGATCACCATGCCTCTGTGAAAGAGCCTTTAGGTTGGGGAATTTGAGATAAATTTTGTTTTGTTTATGACCTCTTTTAAGCAGTAGTTCCTATGATTAGTGCATATATAAATTGACAGTTAACAAAACATGTATGGATTATGGAGCTCATGGCCCTAAAGGAAAGTGTTGTGAACAGAGTTCAAGGCAGCTTGTTGCTTTCAAGTGGTGTGTTCTCATTTGGTGGGTTCAGATGTGAGGTGATACACTGCCCTTGTATCAGGCACCTATGTGTCTTTCCCCACTGCACTGTACTGCAACTTGGCAGTAAGGTTTTGAATAGATTTTCTTTTGGGTCATGAGTAAATGATGAGAAATTTGTCCTTAAGAATGTTTTCTTAAGCAGAATTAACGTGTGCAGACTGTTTCCTGACAGGCTGGAAAGTGACAGATGTTCAAGTGCAGGTTTCAAGGTCAGCGTGCCATGAATGCCTGTTTGTGTTTTCCTCATTCTCTGCTGGAAGTGTCAACAGAATAGGGTGGATTTGATAAAGTATGTAACTTCTTAGGCTGGATGTTTGTTGCTTCCTGGCTAGTCGGTTTCTTGGGAGAAAGGCCCTGTTAGTTTGCAGAGAACATTGTGTAGCTGGACTACATCTCAAAATGTTTGTGTTTTGGGTTTTTTTTAAGTAGCAAAATCAGTCGTGCTGAGTGTGATGATGGATCTAGGATGTTGCTTTAGTTTAGCAACAGTTCCGCTGTTTGTCACTAGATGGGGCTTTAGGCACAGCTGTTTGTGCTTGATGACATCCACCTTCGATAGGATTTGGTTTTTGAAAGGGAGGGAGAGTGTATAAATCACTGCCATTAACATTAGGACTTGGCAGTGAACCTTGTTAAGTTTGTTCTGTTAGCTTGTATATTGTACTAGTTGCAGCCACTTGTTCAAAGTTGTCTTTTAAAACATTAGTGCACAGCAGGAGTTGAGCTGAGATAGGTTGTTCACAGTGTGGCAAACAAGAATTGGTCATTAGTCAGAAGAAGCAGCTGATGTTTTCCCCTGTACCTGGTCTAGCCTTGACTTCCAATTCCTACATTTTTGTGTATATCAGGCTACAGGTAGTTGTGGGTAATCTTTGGTGGTCTGATTTGTTCCATTACCAAATGGGATATTGCAAAGAAAGAAAAAAGCCTTCTCTGAAATGTGGGAAGGTAGCAGTCTTCTTCCTGCATAGCTGCAATTCTTTTTATAAGCATATTTTTTATTCTTTTGAGTAGTCTTAACTTCCACTGACTGCTGTGAAGGTTTCAAATAGACATATGGCAAAATGTCAGTTAATTGGTTTCTATAACTTTATTTACCTTTTATAGCTTTTAAAACAACTTTTAAAATATAGACTATAATGTCTTATACATTCAGCTCAGGTGGCACAACTTTCTACTTACACTAAAGTACAGAGTATCACTTCTGACAGTGGTAGAGAGCTGAACCAGGCTTGTGGTAAACTAGGCCAAAGCCAGCTATCCGGTGTTACCTGCTGTGGAGTGAAGTTGGAGTCATTGTCATGAGAGAGACATGGCCTTTTCTGTTGCCTGTGTGGTACACATACCGTTCCTGGAGGACATCATTGGTTTAGTAGATTAATTCATTGCTTTCTGTCAACAGTAATTGAAAGAGCTGGAGACAAAAGCCAGGTCACCTATTTCATCAGCTTTATGTTACTAGGTACATGTGTTCTGTGATAGGTGTTGTGGTAACCACTAGGGGCGTATTTTAAGGAGCTTAACTGATAATGTTCCATCACAAAGTCAGATTTTGCAGGCTTTGGCTCCTTTTGAGAAAAATTACTTTACCTGTTAATTGGTTCTTTTGAAAAATCTGTTTTTTGTGTAGTTTCATGTGGTTATAAACCTGTTCCTGTTTGACCAAATACAGCATTTTTGCAGTTTAAAGTGGCAGAATGGTTGCAAAACTGTCATATATATGTGCATATCCATATTTCTACAGCTCTGTAAATATAAAGTAGGAGAATATAAGCTGAGTAATTACAGAAAAACAAACAGCACCAATAAAAGAAACCATTGATGCACATATACAATTAGTTCTGTTTTTTAAGTACGCAGCTGAATTGGTTATCTGTAGATGATTTTAAGTTAACATTTGGGGAATGCAATAAACCTAAAGAGCTGTTTCCTTATTTCATAACAGCTGAAAAGGCACTTTAGCATAAAGGAAGATTTCTTAAATTTCTACTGATGTATAGACTCTGTTGCATGATGTCTTTTGTAATACAGGGTTTACTTTACGTGGTGATTGTTTGCAGATAATACATCTATCTGAAGGGTGTGAAATATGCCTCTTTACTGGTATTGACAGCTGTTGTAACTGAGTATCTTAGTTTTTCCAAGCTGGTATGTTTCCCCTTCAGAATATCCTGTCGCTTCATGGATGTTCACAAATGTAGTCAGAAGAGATCTCAAAGCCAAATGTTTCTCAGGTTGCATGGAAAAGCTTCATTTAGGATTTGACAACCAAAGTGATTCCTGTGGACCAGTTCTAAGATGAAAACTGAAGTTATCATCAGTCAAAACAGTTGGCTGCAGATTATTAGGGAACAAACATGTTAAAAGGAGTGTCTGCAGAGCTGATGTGTGTTCTTAAGCCCACCTACAAAGCTTCTGTTCTGGTTTGCTTCATTTAAACAAAGTAAAGGCGCACACAAAAGGTTGTAAAACTACATTTACTTTGCACTTCTGCAGTCCTTTTCTTGTTTGGAGCACAAGAGAGGCAGTAATTGAGACAAGGAGCTGAAGGACACGAAGTGTTTACTTTCTCAGCCTGACTGTCCAGTTGAGATGCAAATCTAAGGGTGTTCACAGCAAAATATATTAAGTAAGATTTTTAACTTCTCTGCAGCTCGATAGGTGAGGACTTTTAAATTTGAAGACTGAAGAATGGCAGTACTCTTGGCAACTATTTAGGAAGTTTATTAAATGGGTACAACAACTGTGAACGCACATTATTTTAATTTGCTTATTACATTTTTTCATGGTGTTTGATGTTGCCTTTTCCTGTGTTTTCAGTAACAATAGCTGACATGAGAATTGATCAAGATGACAGATGTATGGTAGCGCAGTGTGCATGTCTTCTGGAATCAATGTGCTGGAAAGTGGGAGAGGAAAGGAGGGATATGAGAGGTTTAAACATAATGAGTAGCCATAGTACTGTCCAAAGGTATTGCAGACTGGCTTGTCCAGGTTGTGCAAAGGGTTTTCAGTGAACTTCAGTAACTTTCGGAAGAGCAGAGCATGACTCTTCCGACTGGTAAGAGAAGCCTTTCCAGTGGCAGTGCCATGAGAACACAGCTGTCTGCGCTGGTAACCTACACAATTGGTTTGGGATTCTAGTAGTGCTATGATCAGTTGTGTTTAAGAGCATTAAGTCATCTGAAACTGCAGGATTCAGCTAATGAACATGATACATAATCCACTGAACAAGAGGCCGGAACTCACTGAATTTTATCCTCTGTGTTGTCATCTTTCTTGTGTTGTAGTACAGTGGGGGCATTTACAAGAAATGAAAGCTACTTTTTTTTTTATTTACAAGAAATGAAAGCCGATTTTTCTTAAACACAGTCTGAACTTGAAATTCTGTTGATGACAAAGAGGGGGCTCCACTAGGATGCAGTAGCCTAAAGGCAGAATAAACTAAGCACTTCTCCTATATTTCAGTTAGTGCCAAGTCAGCTCTAAGGCTAATTAATCAAAACAAATTTGCAATTAAGTCCAGGAAGGAAGACTAATTAAGTAGCCAGTTAAGAAAAAGTGCTGAAGGAGGGATCAACCTTAAGGGGAAAGTATGAGGCTCCCAGTATTGGCCCATGAAGGACAAATAAGTGATAATCGCAGGGGCCTTTTTGTATCCAGCAAATGCTCTCTGACTTTTATTATGGCTAATTTTTTTCATATTAGTAGAAGCAGACAATTTGCCTGTTGAGCAGCTAAGCTTTACTGTGTACTCTTAAGGTAATTCATAGGTAAAGCACAGAGGTCGCTGCAGGAATAAATTAGAACACAGCTGCCGGACTTGAACAATATTTTAGCTAGGAAAAAAGCCCCCTGTGTTTTCAAAGACAAAGTAACTCTAAATGTTTGCTTTATTTGCCTCTTCGTTTTGTGGCATACCGAGTCCATCTTAGCATCCTGTTTAATCTTTCAAGCAAATTGCATTGAGTGGAATATCCTATCAGAATTTAGAATAGCTTCATTTTGTTCAGTTGCTAACCCCACTTGAGTCCACAGAAATCCTGCACCCATGCTGCATGACAGACTTGTGTTTCTTGATGGGAAAAAAGAGGGGGGGAACTGTCACATTTTTATTGAAAATAATTTAGCTCCTCTTCTGAAGGATTTTTTTTTTAAGCTTTTGCAAATCTCATCTCTGGTGAGATGCTGAGGACTGCGGATGAGGTGCATGCCCCAGTCCTGCTCCCCTCGCTCATTTCCATGGAACTGTGATGCTGATGAAGTTCAAAACCTGTATTGGACACATGCATGGGCTAAGAATTTGCTTAGGTTTCCACTGGTTGGGGGTTTTTTTGTGCACTTACCTGGAACTTGAATTATTTCAGAAGTTACAAAGAAGGAGTCTTCTCATTAAAAAAAGTCTAGATAGTAATTTCTTCATGAAATTCCATGTGCACATGCTTCCAGTGTGATGCACTGTGTCCTGCTGTGCAGGTTGTCGTTGTCTTCTTGAGGTATCTTGTCAAAAGTTCTCTTTTATCTTCCCCCACCCCACCCCCCCTCGGAGGGGGCTGTGGGATGAGGCCTTCAGCTGCTGCTGTTTCAGCTCTTCAGCTGCTGTATCAAGTTTCAATCTGCTCCTTCATTGTTGTCTTGCTGCCTGAACTAATTTCTTTCCGTTTTTGGATGCGTTTCCCTTACCAAAGATTTCTTTTTGTCTTTGTGCTGCTTGCAAGGATTGTGTCATTTTTCTAACTCAGTTCCAGGTATTTGAATTATTTCAGAGGTGATCTTGTGCCTGAAGGTTCCTTTGCTACCTCTCCTTCAAGCTTTGTACAGGGTCTGGCAAAGCTCCCAATTTTCTCACTCAGAGAAGTGATGCAAAGCTTCCTTTGGCTTCCATTCTTTGAAAGATTTTTGTGTAGCTTTAATCCCAAGAAGGTTGGTTTAGGATGTTGCTGGCAAGGCATTTGTTACCATCATCTGCTGTTTTCCAGACTGCAGAAACAGAACTGAGACCGCTTCAGGCCTTCATGGTTGCTCTTGAGCCCTATCCCATCTGTTGAGGCTGGCTCTGCAGTGCTGAAAGAATCCATCCCAGCGCCATTCACTCTGGCCAGACTTTTCCCAAAGCATCATAGCATTGTGCTTTTTGCTGCTCTTGTAGCACTAATTCAGTGTGCTGATGACTTCCTTTGCCGTGGTACAACCTTGCCATGGCTCTGCCATCACTTAGGCACTGTGCCATACCCCGATTTTGTATCGAGGGGTCAGTCCAAGCATTCACCTGCACTTACATTCTTCAGTCCACATGCCAGTGTGAGTGCTGTCTGGCACCAGCTGGTTTTGGCACAGAGGTCCAGCATGGCAGTGCCTGCCCATTGCTGCAGATAGGGATGTGGATGCATATGCCCTCTCACACCCCATTGCTGCCTGACTTTTCTGGTAAATGCCAGGAGAAAATAATAATGGCTTTTTGATGATTCTGCAGTGTCTAAGGGGAAACCTGACTGAATAAGCTGGAAGGGCTAGGTGGCCCTTCAGGATCATCCTTATATGTTTCTCTTGGAGACAGAGCTGAGACCTGACCAAGACCACCTGACACATCTTTCTATGTGGAACAGCTCTGCCCACACAGTTCAGAACCTGCCGTCTCCGTTCTACCCTACTTTATTGCCCGTGGGTGGGAGTGTGTATTTGCAAAGTACATCAGAGTGTTCGTGTATACACTGTGCATCCTCACTTCTACCACTGTGAGTACTGTGGAGAGGTTAAGAGATACAGAAGAGATCAGAAGACAGAAGCTCATATGTGGGGAAAGAGCTTATCCCAATCCAGGACAACTGGCTCTGTCCTGCTTGAGCCAGGAGGGTTGGACCCAAAATGACTTCCAGAGGTCCCTTGGACCTCAACCACCCTGAAATCAGAGACTCCCATGCTGTGGAAGCTGCTCTTCTATAAGTTAGGTTCAGGCTTGTGTTGGGAGACCTCTACGCCATGCATCTCAAGTGGAGGGCCTTTTCTGTGTCACACAGCAGGCTGTGAGTACAGCAGCCAGGAAGGGTGTGGGGTGTGCCAGAGCGCTTGGCCACTGCTGAACAGCCGGTGTTTCCCTTCTCTCTATAGTAGAAGACAAAAATGTGCATACTAAGTTGTATTACAATTGTCAGCTTAACTTTCCCCTTCTGGTCCTTGCTCTGAAGTGTCCCTCTTAAGGAAGAGACATACCTGGGTTTGATGAGAAGCTCACTGATCAGTTTTGGGGAGTTAGCTGACAATTTTCTGCATATATACCCCACAATCTGTATCTGTAGTTCAGATACTTTGATAGTGGGCTGTTCCAGTTGCAAGTCTTCACAGCAGTCTTTAGTCTGTATCCAAGTTATAAACCAGCTTGAAAATTTGGCATCTTGTGCAGTCCAGGCTCTCGGGTGGCTGCTTTTTCCATGTAACTACACCTGGAGTAATAGTCCTCAGCTGTCATTTGATGTGGTGAGTTGCATCAGATGTTGGCAACAGTTTTAATTCTTGGACTTTTCCCTACTATCAGCAACTTCGTGTGGCTTTTGTAACCGTAAATCACAGGTTGTGGTGGACCATTTGTCTAAATGTGAGCTTAAGTGAATTAAAATACACAAAAATTTTACAAAAATAGCAGAAAACTCAGATACACACTAACTGCTGGAGGCCTCTTTGTCCTGCACAAAATACAACATTTCATGTTGGAGAGCATAAGAAAATACATGCAGGACAAGTGTCAATATCACAACCAGGTGTGACTTGGACAACTCCAAACTGCACAGAGAAACGCATTCATGAGAGACCACTGTTAATTAAACTCTGTTAGGCCAATGTACTCTTTTGAACATAATTTAAATAATACTTAATATTCATATTGATTTGCCACTGGATTAGATGAGTGCTCTAATGTCCTTGCTGCTGTGAGTACGATTTGCAATTGTTCTACTTTACTGTCTAGTAACTCCCTAATACTGTGTCACAGTCAGGCCTTTTTGTAACTGTGTCAATTTGAATGAATTCCTCTTCTTTTTATAATTCAGACCAAAAGCAAGGAGCATGTTGTTGGAGACCATCTTCCCTGTAACTTTGCCTGCAAATAGAATGCAAAAGAGTTCTAAAGAACGCTGTAGCTAACATCCGACTAGAAATAACACCCCAGTTTTAGGGGTGTGTTGTTTCATTCATCTTAAAACATCTTTCTCCAGTGTAAATTGTAAATACATGTTTTCACAAATTATTTTTTCTTTTCTATCAATAAATATTAAATAATGTAAATCAGTTTGAATTTCTTTGATTTATAAATCTTTTAAGAATTCATTTGCTAGTAGTCTGTAGTTTTGAAAATGCAGATTAATTGCAGGAGTTTGACTTGTAAATATTTGCAACTAATTAAGTTACCTTGAGTGGCTTCAAGGATGTCACCAACAGTGAAATCTTTCAACTGTTCAGTTGGAGGTTTTGAAATGCTTAAAAGGGGTTTGAAGGTAAAATGTTTCATAGAATAGAATCAGGTAGGTTGGAAAAGACCTTTACGATCAAGTCCAACTGTAAACCTCACACTACCACGTTCACCTCTAAGCCATGTCCCTAAAGCACCACATCTACTTTTAAATACCTCCAGGGATGGTGATTCAACCACTTCTCTGGACAGCCTGTGCCAGTGCCTGACAACCCTTTCGGTACAGAAATGTTTCCTAATATCCAGTCCTCCCATGGCATAACTCGAGGCTGTTACCTCTTGTCGTATCGCTTGTCACTTGGGAGAAGAGACCGGCCACCCTCTCACTCCAACCTCCTTTCGGGGGGTTGTAGGGGGCAGTAAGATCTCACCCTGAGCCTCCTCCAGACTGAACAACCCCAGCTCCCTCAGCTGCTCCTCACAAGCCCTGTGCTCCAGGCCCTTCACCAGCTTCATTGGCCTTCTCTGGACCTGCTCCAGCACCTCAATGTCCTTCCTGTAGTGAGGGGCCCAGAACTGAACGCAGAATTCCAGGTGCGGCCTCACCAGTGCCGAGTACAGGGGGACAATCACCTCCCTGGTCCTGCTGGCCACACCATTTCTGACACAGGCCAGGATGCTGTTGGCCTTCTTGGCCACCTGGGCACACTGCTGGCTCATGTTCAGCCGGCTGCCTACAAGCACCCCCAGGTCCTTTTCTGCCAGGCAGCTCTCCAGCCACTCTTCCCGAGCCTGTACCTTTGCATGGGGTTGTGGCCCAAGTGGAGGGCCGTTGTTGCCTCTCAGATGCCAATACAGATCAAATTTGAAGAAACAGCCTTCCTAGTTTGGCTTTGGTTCCAATTTGAATCCCTGCTGTTCCTGCCATAGTGATACAGAGTTCTACTTCAACTCAACTCTGAGTTGAAATGTTGCAGAATTCTTTCGATTTTCAGGTAAGTCATAAACCAAGCACCATTCTGGTGCAGAGTTGTGATCATTCAGTGCTCTTCGGATTTGGTATGTGATGACTTACACTCTCCTCTGCATTCTCTGAAATTTTCAAGGTGTTTCCATTCAGCTGGAGGTGGTGCTCCCTGAGAGTTACCTATTACAGCAGGTCTCGCATAGTCATTAGAGTGAAATAATATGAAAGCACCTCCCACCCCTTTGGGAAAATACGGTCCATTAGTTTTTCATTTGCCAGGAGCATCAGTTTTTAATATTTTCCCCTTTCCCTTTATCTTCTGGGAATATCAATCTGCATAGATCTATTATTAATTCCACAGCGATGAGCTCATTTTCTCAAAAACCTTTACTCTGGGTAGTAAAAGTAGGTCTCCCTAGGATGATTTCAAATCCAAATTGGACTCAAGTATACTATGCACAGTGCTGGCTTGTTTTGGGTTTCTTTTTTGTAGTGGTGGTTGGTTGGTTGTTTTTGTAAAGCATCTTTGCCTTGTCTGAACTCACTGGTTTTGTTCTGAGTGTTGTCCAGCAGTTAAAACTTGGGAGTCTGCATCAGTAGTAAAAAAAACCTGGAACCAAAATGATTTTTGAAGGTGAGGGGGTGAGGAGGAAATCTTCTCCTGAACCCCAGTGTGCTGTGCTATGGATGAGAGCATAGTAAGTTATTTAATGTTGCAGAGAAGGGAGAGAGAGGTGTTTTCCACTCCTGGAAAGTTCTGCAGCTCCGTTTATAGCATTCACTCCCAAGCAGCACTTGTCAGTGTTTTGCTGGTGAGAGCCTTGCTCAAGTGTAGGCTTTTGACCTGCAGCTCTTGTGGTTCTTGAAGCCCTGCCTCAGTTCCATTGAGCTGAGCAGTCGAGAATCCAGCTCTATCACTGATCCATCTGCTTCCTCTTCTGCCTGCCTGGGGAAGTGAACAGCACCCACACCACCTGTGCTCCTGGGCTGTGCAAAACGGGAAGGGGGGGCTGGCCCTGCCTTCTTGCATGGCCCCCAAAATGGGAAGGGGGGGCTGGCTCTGCCTTCTTGCACGGGTCCAAAACCAGCACGACTTGAGCACTGTTCTGGTCGGCTGCTGCATAGGTTGCTCTGCAGGATCCCTTGAGCAGGACATGGATCCTTTTTTGGTCACATGCCTTGCTTTCTTTGTCAAGTATGTNGTAGGTTGCTCTGCAGGACCCCTTGAGCAGGACGTGGATCTGGGGACTCTCTCCTCACCGTGACTGTTCAGATGGGGTCGTGCTTTCTTGTGCTTGTGGTCTGACGTGAGAAACTGTTACTACTTTTTTCCACTGCTGTGCTTTGGAGATGCTTTCATCCAGAAGAGTCCACCAAAGTTTCTTGTTAATTGGATCAAATCAACCTATTGGACAGAAACAGAGCAATAACCAAATATGTCATGTGCTGTGTTTTGATACGCAGGAAGATTGTTAATACACCTTTTACTTGCCTTACCCTGGAAGAATCTGAACATGTGCTCTTCCCGTGCCAATTAGACTCATAGCTTCACAGGAGGAGGGCAGTTTCAGTAAAATCTGTTCAGTGACCCAGTATTAACTTTTAGGAAGCAAGGAGCTTCTTTGTCTTGTGTTCTTGTATTGGTTGGATTTGTTTTGTTGTTTTGGGGAGTGAGGGGCAGGGTGGTGTTTTCTGGGGGGTGGGTGGTGTGAACACTTCTGAATTGGCAAACAATATTAACATGGTGGCTTTGGGTTTCTGGCGTCTCTTCCCTTCTCTCCTTGAATGTAAACAGGGAATGCAAGTGATTTGACCAGAACAAACAAGTCAGAAGACTACACTTGGCTTTCAAAAATGTTTTTTTCAGATTTGTTAGGTAGCTTGCATCATCTCACTCACTCATGAGTGAATGCTGTTTTGCTTTGGCATGGGGTTTTTTTGTTTGTTTGTTTGTTTGCATTTTTCTTGGTGGTTCAGCCTCCAAATAAGCTTCCAATGGTATACCCCTGTACCATAGGCAAGCATAGGGGTTAGTAAAATGAATGCAGGAGCAAATGGACACAAACCCGCTCAAAATCCATCCAAAATGTGTTTTGAAGAAGTTTTCCCTCAGGTTTCAAAGTGGCTGTTGCTCTTTTCCTGTTTGCTGTGCGCCTAGGCTCTCTTCTGCGAGACCTGTGCAGAGGATGGAAGGCACATACTTGGAGCTGGATGCAGGGCTGAACCCTGGCCAAGCACCCCACTTGGTGTGAGTACAGTGCTGCCATCTGCTTTCCACCATCTCATGGTTGCTGTTTTCCAGGGAACAAACCTTGCTGCCCTGCCCGGGGCTCCAGCAGGCAGGTGTTGGAGGAGCAAAGACACCAAACCAAGCTTACAGAGCTGTTGAAGGGATGCACAGAGATATATACTCAACCTAAGGAGGCCAGCCTCTGCCAGCGAACTGCAGCCCTTCTCTGCTCAGGAGGTGTCTGTTCATTGTTGGTGTGCACAGTTCCTGTGCGGGCAGCGTTCCTTTTTAGCTGGCTCTGGTTTGGAGAGCTCTGCTCTGTCCAACAGATGGTTTGCTCTGTGTTATCCAATATCTCTGCACTGAGCCTACTGCCCTCCCCTGACTTACCTTTCAGAAGTTTGTTCCCGTGATTCTCTTTAGTGCTTTCTTTTGATTATGATTTATATTTTTAATTAATTGAGGAGAATGGTCATCTTGTTTATATCCATGAAAACTGGAGCCATGGGTTTTGAATCACTACATTTATATCTAGGCACACAGGTAGGAAAGAACTCATTTTTAACTCAGTGTCTTCCCTGAATGATACAACGCCAAGACTGCATAGGTAGCTAATAAAGAATAGTCATCCTTTTTTGGTCACACACCTTGCTTTCTTTGTCAAGTATGTATTTAAACTCTGTGTGTGGGGTCTTGTATTTTTCCCTGTGACCCGTAAATGAAGTTTCGTGATCACAAGACATAGCTTCTGTTTACCACTAGAGGCCAATAAAGTGTAGGACAAGGCTTTTTTTCCTTTCCAGACCTGTTGCTCAATGTGGTATTTCCATCCTGATGATTATTTCTTCTTTGAGAAATGGTTTTCCCTCTAATGAAGTGGAATTCAACTACTAAGTCTTCCTTCCAGTGTTTTGTTCCCCAAACCTTCAAGGAATTAAAGAATTATCCTCTTGATTTGCTCATACATATTCCTTCCATGTTTTCAATTCCTAGCTGTTAACTGTGTAGCAACCTCCGTGGAATAAAGGGTACATCAAAAAGATGATGCAAACAGAGTGGGTAATACCAATGCTTTGGTCTTTTAATAGTTTTGGGAAATGGTATGCCTTTAGCTACTGCATTTTACTGGGGATCTTCCTAAATTTCATGCTTACCAGTGTCCAAGCCAATGACATCTGATTCTAGCTGGAGAAGTCATCTGGGACAGTGCTTGTTGGCCTGGCAACTACCCCTTGTTTCCTGACTCAAATTAGCAAGGAACACCCCTGCCTAACATGTTGGTTAAAGCCAGGAAGGCAGCAGACGAAAGCCCTGCTCAGTGAATTAGCTTGGAAGATTGTTTAGGATTTTGTGGCTGCCTAGCAGGGATCTCGTGTGAGTAGCACATACACGTCAGCTCTCCTGTCCCTGTGCTGCTGGCTCTGGTTATAGCACTATGCTTTGGCTGCTTCTCCTAAACGTTCCTCTGGGCTTTGTGGGAAACTTGACCTTAGGGGGAGTTTGGCTTCTCCTCGTGGAGGAGATGCTGCTAGAGTGGGAAGCAAAACTGAGGTGGGATTGGAGCTCGGGGGATTGTGGCCTGAGCCAGCTCTGATTATGTGACTTAATGCAATTCTTAGCCAGGGTGCCCATGATCACCTGCATCTGCCAGCTCCTACCCACCCTGCAAGCCAGAAGGGCTCTGCTGCAGCCTTGGTTCCGTAGGTGACACCGAGTGAGCGTCCCCTCCAGCCTCATTCATCTGCCACCTGCGCAGGATTTCCTAACGCGGCAGGATGGGGTGCTTGGAAGTCTATACCTGGAGCTGCTCTTCCAGAATATGTGCTGTTTGCAGTCCCACAACAACTTCTGCTAGGCAGGGGCCTCTGGAAACTGACCCTGAGCTGCCAGTGGCTTTGGCAAATACTGAATGCCTTACTGTCAGCCAAAGCAAGCTGATTCATTATTATTATTTACTCCTCATTAACACTGGTGTAACAGAGCAGGGAATCAAGAGCACCTTCCCGGCTGCTATCTGGTGCTGCTGGTGGCTGTGTGTGTGCAGTGCTACGGTGTTGTGCTCATGCAGGACCTAGGACCAGCTGGCAAAAATGGGGAAAAAAGGAAGCAGGGAGAATGTGGCTTGGCTTTATTTATCCCCTGGTGCAGGCAGTGTCACAAACACTGATACGGTAAATAACATGAAATGAAAAAGGAGTAGGAAGTGAGAACTACACATCAGCTCTCTGCCTAAAAGAGCCTACAGCTCTTTTTGCAAAATGAGCAATTTTGTGTATTACCGGTCACACATACGATTTAATTTCCTTTGCTTTCCTGCTGTGCATCTTCTCTTTCTCTCATGTGTGGATATCAAATAAAGAGCTGGTGGGAATCAGTGTTAACGTTAAATACTCAGTTCCTATTTTGATCCTCTTTGTGTGTGTTTAGACATGCCTGAAAGATTAGGACCTTACAGTACAAGGTGCTGTGCAAAGGAACAGAAAGGATCTCTGCTCTGCAGTGTTTATGTTCTAATTGACAAAGGGCAAAAAAAACCCAAACTGTAATTTTTCTGATGTTTCTGTGCTGCTTGAAACAGCAGGGCCAAGGCCTCTGGGCACTCTTGTAAAGCCAAGTCAATATTAATAATTCTTCATTTTCTGGAAGAATGGTGTTGCAGAGTGACTTCCTTGCTGTTACTTGAGCAGAGTGGAACAGGTGCGTGGTAGGAAATGTGAGCCCCAGGTTCCTTGGCGGGATTTCAAGACGAGCACATCTCTCTCTGCGGAGCTTTGCCACATCAGAAATGCTCAAATGAGAAAAAGGTCTTGGGATCTTTTCCTAGCTTTTTCCTTGGCAAGCGACAGTCCCTTTCTGACCAGCTGTTTCGCCATCATGTAAAATGATGTACCCCCCAGTACCTGGGGGTCCTGGTGGACAGGAGGATGACCATGAGCCAGCAATGTGCCCTTGTGGCCAAGAAGGCCAATGGCATCCTGGGGTGCATTAGAAAGGGGGTGGTCAGTAGGTCGAGGGAGGTTCTCCTCCCCCTCTATTCTGCCTTGGTGAGGCCACATCTGGAGTATTGTGTCCAGTTCTGGGCCCCACAGTTCAAGAAGGACAGGGAACTGCTTGAGAGAGTCCAGCGCAGAGCCACAGAGATGATGAAG